>JACXGM010027579.1:0-14423 GCA_016801145.1 Umbra pygmaea | reverse complement strand
CCTCACGTACGCACTTCCTCATGGACACACATTCTTACTGACACGTCCTTACAGACAAATGACCGCAACACAAATCCTCACAACACACATTGTCAATGACACACATCCTTAGTGACACAAATCCTCATGGTCACACATTTTCACTGACAAATCATCACAGACACACATTCTCACTTACCCATATCCTAACCTACACATATCCTCACTGACTCACATCACCACAAACAGATCTTTACTGAATCACATCCTCAAGGACACAAGTTCTCATTGACAAGCATCCGAACTGACACACATACCCACACTTCCTAAATGTTACACATCCTAACTGACACACATCCATACAGACACACATCATCACTGACATACATCCTCACTGACATACATCCTCACTGACATACATCCTCACCAACTATCTGTATCACAATTGTGGCCTTGTCCTCAAGGCTATCAACCTTGACAGAGATCATATAGTTCCCAGAATCCTCTCTGTTAGCATTCCTTATGAAGAGGACGGTGTCTTTATCACTGGTGCGGATGCTGACCCTGCTTGTGTCCAGGGGTTCCCCATCCTTAGTCCAGCAGAGTATTGGTTTAGGCTTACCCTGAGACAGACAAGGAGCACATCAACCATCCAATTAAACAGACAGACAAGGAGCACCTCGGGGTGTCCGTGTGGCGTAGTGGGTTACGTTGTTGCATTGCAGGACAGTCTACACCATGACAGTCAGTAGTTCGAGCCTGCCTATGTGTCTCTCTTTCCCTGGACCTCCTGCACAAGGCAGCGCAAATTGGCATAGCGCTGTCTGGGATTTGGGTTGGATAAATCAGATTATCTATCCTGCCACGTCACTCTCCAGCAACTCCTTGTGTGCAGATCAGGCACCTGTAAATTCAGTTGCGGAAGTAGCTATAGTTGGTGAGTGTAATCATCCTGTGCATGATCTGACTAAAGGCTTCTGTGTTGGGTGAACAGTGCAAAAAGAATCGGCGGCTGGGTGACATGTGGTTGGATGAACCATGTGCATGCCCCTCGCCATCCCACAGATCTGTCCAGGGAGTTGTGGAGCTCCCGACAAGGCAGGGTTAGTGGGAATTGGGAAAGGATGAAAATGGGAAAAACAATTAAAACAAAAACAAACAAAAAAGACAAGAAAAAACTGTCAGTTACTCAGACAGACAGACATGGTGCACATCAATCATCCACTTAGTCAGGCAGAAAAACAGCCAATTATCAGTTAGCTTTGTCTGTCAAAGCACTTTGTGACAACTGCTGCTGTAAAAAGGGCTTTATAAATAAATTTGATTGATTGATTTTAAGTCAACCAATCGTGTTCTCACCAGGAATGGGATGACAATGTTCACCTGCTCTCCAACCCTTCTGACGTAACGGGTTCTGAGGAATCGTGGCAACTTGATCTTTGGGCGTTCTGAAAGAGGAACATAAAAACAATTACCTGTTTCTGTTCAGACTTTCACTACTATCTGTGAATGCTTTTCTAGCTCTTTATTTATCAATTAATTTCTTTCAATATTTTCCATATTTTGTCTCCCAATTCAACTTGTCATGTCAAATTTCCCCCCCACCGTGCGTTGTCGGCAACTCCTCCACAGGTGAGGAGTGGGTGAAGGATGCTCACAGAGCCGTCCAGTTATTATCACACTGGTCATTCACAATGGAAGCTTTTAGTAAGTTAACATGTGGAAGGATTCGAAATTCACCAAATATACCTCTGCAATAGAACTCACAGTTGCCTGATCTGCACACAAGAACTTGCTGGAGTGCCAGCGACGTAGCAAGGTATGTAATCAGACTTATCTGCTCTCTTTAAATTTCTATCTGTATTCATTTAAAAAGTAATGTTATTCCTAAGGTTTCCCCCTTATAGTTTTTTCCAATTGCTTACACACAAAATGAAAAATGTGGCAAATATCGCCGGGCGTGGCGTATCCACCTGTGGATCAGCCCCACCTCAATGTCTCCTCATGCCTCCTCCATTGCTCGCAGGAGCGGCATGCGTGCATGTGGAAGGCGGTCATAGACCTTCCACCGCCATGCCGGAAATAATTCCTCTATCAGGTTGAGGAACGGGGAATAAGGGGGCAGGTACAGCACCATGAAATGGTCGTGGTTGGTGAACAAGTCCCGGACCAGAGCAGCCCGGTGGAAACTGACATTATCCCAGATGACAACGAACATGGGCTGCCCTGGTCGGTCTTATGTGACCGCGGCATGTAGTGCATGCAGAAATGTCAGTATGTGTGCAGTGTTGTAGGGACTCAGGGTGGCATAATGATGGAGGACCCCCTGACGACTAATGGCCGCATACGTGGTGATGTTGCCCCCGCAGTGCCCAGCGACATTTTCGATGGCCCTTTGGCCGATGATGTTTCAGTCCCAATGTCTGGTTTTTACCAGTCTCTTCCTCGTACTCCTCTCCCTCTTCCCGTCTCTTCCTCATCTTTTTTTCCCCTTGGTCCTTCAGCCTCCATATTCGAGATATATATTATCTCACGACAGGTGCATAAACCTGCATTATATGTATAGTGACTGATTGGTGTTCAGTTACAGGTTAAGTGTTTTAATGTGTGTGTGGGGGTGTTGCTAATGTCATGTGTGTTTTAACTATTGAATGGACATGCTGACTGCAGAGTGTTTCATCATTGGCCAAAGTGTGTAACACATGCACGATGTGTGTAGTGTTTTGCACCGTGTGTTACAGAACTGTTTACGGTGCCATGCCGACATTGTGTTTATTCATTTGGTGCCTGAGTCTACCAAATGCATGCAAACGTTACGGTTTCGACACTTTGGTCTGAGCATTCACTTTGAGTGTTTTAGCAATCGGCAAAAACTGTAATAGCAGGGGGCGGAGTTTAATGACTTCTGGTGCAATGTGAGCAGTGTATCAGAGTTAGGTAGCCATTGCTAGCCCCATGAGGAATTCCTGGCAGTAATATATCATCCCTACTACTTTTGATTTTACTTGGGTTATGCCCACAATAATATACCTTACTTGTTTTGCTTCCAAATATGCAACAATCTGTGATGTACGCAACAATCTGTGATGTACTGTGCTTTCTGGCACCTTTCTATCAGAACTAGCATTAACTTTTTTCAGCAATTTGTCTGCTGAATCGGACCACACAGGCCAGCCTTTAATCCTCATGTGCATCAGGACCGTGTCACCGGTTTAAATATTGAAAGAAATTAGAGAGAACAATCCAAGATAGTAACCAGTGCAGACCTGTCTTTGTTGTGTCCCGTGTATATAGTCTCTTTTTTGTCTTTTTCGTCTCTGTCCGTTTACGTTTTAGTTTAAAATTTTCATCAAGAAACTTCCCTATTTCCCTGACTCAACTTTACCCTTTTTTTGGATTTGCTCTCTTTCGCCATATCCCGAACCCCTAAACAAATATACAGCTAGCAAAAAATATGTTAACATTACTGCCAGCATATTGTCACAATGTCCTTAGTGTCTGTGTGTTATGTCTTCCCAATCTTTGTGTCACATGTCCCCACCACATGTTTTTGTTAGCCTATCAGTTCTGTAGATTAGTCCTCACCTGCACACACTTCCCCCATTAGTCCGGTATTTAGTTCAGAGTGTTAGTTAGTCTAGTGTGGTTCATTGTTTCTTGTTCAGGAATTTGTTTATGCTTATTTCAATTATATTCATACAGACTTTTCATGTTTTTTATGTTGTGTTGTTTCTTATTTGATCATGTTCTATGTTTCTTGTCCAGTTGTTCTGTTCTGCATTGTTTCGTTGGTGAAATAAATACACACATTGTTGGTGAAGACGCTCCTATCTCCAATCCTTGATGCAACGTGACACATATAGCAAGGGCAACGTTGGCTAGCCTGCAACATTTATTGGATTACATTACCTTACTGGTTTACCCTTCTGTCTCAATACCACAGCTAACTAGCTAGCAGGTAACAGAGTAGCTGAGCAGCTGACAATACCGAGTAGCAACACCTAGCTCAATTGTGTCTGTGCAAGCATTATTTAGCTTAGCTCTTGGCTGACAAAGAGTGCTAATACCTAGGGCCTTGGCTAGACTACCTCTCTTCTGCCAGCCCTGGACCTTATGCTCAAGACAAAACGCGGAGAATCTGCTTTTAGCTACTATGCCAGCCACAGCTGGAACCAGCTCCCAGAGGAGATCAGATGTGCTCCAACAGTAGTCACCTTTAAATCCAGACTCAAAATACATCTGTTTAGCTACGCTTTTACTGTCCGAACTGATTGCACTATATTTTATATGGTTTGTTCAGTCTCTTTTATTTCTTAAACTGTACTATTTTTCTAACTGTTTTTCACTTGTATTTTAATTGCTTTAATTTTATCTGTTTTAAATTTTTTATGTTTTCCTGTTTATGTAATGCACCTTGAATTGCCATTGTGTATGAAATGTGCTATATAAATAAACTTGCCTTGCCTCATGTTCTGGAGCTACACCGATCCAACAGGACTGGCCTACTTTTATGATTCAGTGATTCAGTTCAGCCACCTTTCCGACATGATGAAATCCTTCTGTTAGCCTACAAAACACCCGGGCTGAATGTTGTGCTACCCGCTCGCCTGGCAGCTACCAAGCTGCTCCATGGACACCTCTTCATTCTACTCACTGAACTAGCTGCCTACTAGCCCCCCATGAACACTCAGCCTAAAAAATGGTAAATTGTTGGACTGACCACAACAGCGTGTCAACAATTAATATACTGGAAGGCAGACATTCCCATGATGGTATCTTAGTTTCATTAACAGCTAGGCTAGCTCCTAGGCCTCAAACATAGGCCCCGGGCACACGTGGTCTCCCTGATTAACTCTTCAGTTATCACCAATATCTGTGTCTTCTCTCTGCCTCTATTTCATGTCAATATGCATAATTGATTTATGTTTCTGTTAACTATTATTGTTTTAATTTACTGTAGATCATCCCTTCCAGCAAACCTCAAATTTGCCCTCTTACATGCTCAAGCAGGTATATCTCTCTGGTTGTAACTCCTTTTTCTGGCAATCCTTCCAGTTCTCCGCTGCTAACAACTGGAACAAACTAGAAAACCCATCTCTATCTTTAAAGTATTACTGACAGAGCTCCTGTCAGACTATTGTACTTGTTGACTCTCCCCCTCACTCGCACCTTCTCTTTGCCTTTTTATGCCCTAGTGCCCTTCATCGCAACCTTCATTGCACTCTTACCACATTTTACACATATTCCCTTCTTCAAGGGAGCAGCGGCATTTGTAGTGCACTCCTTTTTAAGTTACTGAACTTCAATCATGAAGAGTATTTGTGAATTGTCAAATCTACTAATTTGGGCAAAGTTTTAATATTATATTATTATTATATTATATATTATTATATTTACTATTATATTAAATTATATTAGCCGTGCAGGCTGGCGAACCCCAGACTAATCCAATATGTTATAGCCAAGAGTTTCTCTTGGAATTGTAATCTTCTGGTACTTATTCCAAAATGCATATTATCGAAAAACAAAAGAGGAGAGATTTTAAACAAAGTCAGGTGAGGAGAAGAATTCATAGGGGTGTACTTTAAATATTAACTTAAATTGTAAAACTTTACCCTCTATCATCTTGGCCAATGTACAATCAATGTACAAAGACTGACGAATTGTTGGTAATTGTCAAGTGTTTATCTGAGTACAAAAAACACCTGCATAAAGATCAAGACCATGACGCTAGCCAGGAAATGGTTGGCTTTTCTGGCATCTCTACGACCTGACCAGGATGCACTTACTACGAGTAAAGCACAAGGAGAGGGAGTCTGTCTTTATTTCAACAAATGCTGGTGTAACACGCCTGATATATGGGAGTGTGTCTAAAACAGAAATCTAATATACACTCACCTAAAGGATTATTAGGAACACCATACTAATACTGTGTTTGACCCCCTTTCGCCTTCAGAACTGCCTTATTTCTACGTGGCATTGATTCAACAAGGTGCTGAAAGCATTCTTTAGAAATGTTGGCCCATATTGATAGAATAGCATCTTGCAGTTGATGGAGATTTGTGGGATGCACATCCAGGGCACGAAGCTCCCGTTCCACCACATCTCAAAGATGCTCTATTGGGGTGAGATCTGGGGCCTCATTTATAAAACTTTGCGGTGGATTTGCGTCAGAAGTTGTGTACGGACAAAATATAGGACATGCGTACGCAAAGAAATATTCAGATTTATAAAACCGTGCGCACGCACGTCCTACGCCGTTTTCCCTTTATAAATCACAATCAACTCTTAATGTGGCGCAGCTTTTGCGGCTGCATGTCACGCCTATAATTGCCCATAAATAGTCAGTGAAATGCCCCAAAATTAATATTAATTGATTGAGAAATCATGGCAAACAGATAGAGGAAAACCAAGAAAAGAATCTTCACTCAATGAGGAGGAAAATGTTGTTTGAAGCGCAAAGTGTGCCTATTACCAATGCCGAAAAAGCGTTGGAGTGGCAAAAGGTTGCAGACGGTGTAAGAAAGTCGGACCGTGGCCCAAATAAAAACT
Organism: Umbra pygmaea; assembly: GCA_016801145.1. Taxonomy (NCBI): domain Eukaryota; kingdom Metazoa; phylum Chordata; class Actinopteri; order Esociformes; family Umbridae; genus Umbra; species Umbra pygmaea. The sequence continues at coordinate 7,892 of JACXGM010027579.1, read as the reverse complement.
GGTCAGATATCAGTCGATGTCAAAGCGTCTGGTGCTTCATCGCGAAAGTAAGTCTGCCACGGATGGGGGAAAATTGGTTACATTACAGCAACATGTCTGCATGCATCTTATAAGCATTTTAATTCTCATTTGGTGCCCTTATTATGTCTGGCATAACCCGGCTAAGGGTTGGCTGTGAAATCCCAGACCTGTCAGCCAATTCCCTCTGGAAAGTGCCAGTCACCAGAAATCCAAGTGTTGTAAGGACTTGAAGTGGGACTGACACGGCGTGGTTTCTCAGAGTGCTCCTCTATAACGCTGGGCCCAATAGAGCACAGAGGTCCAACAGGATGCCCCGAGGAAATCGGTACCGGCTCATAAGCCACTCGTCCTCGTTTGCCAGCAAGTCTTCTTGCTGTCTGAAAATGCGTTCCTTTCGAATCCTTCCATTTGCCACATCTTCTAACAGCGCAAGATCAGCCATTGTGTGTCATTTCGCATTGGGTTGGCATCATGGCTTTTTATGACCATGCAGGTGATTGTATCTGATCAGCTACAGATGTCAGTATTCATGTAATTGTAAATGGCATTATGCGCAAATTGAATTAATGCCCGCTTTCAAAATGGTTAAGACATCGGTAACGATGGAACAATTGATGGATGGAAATTAAACGGACTAAGGGTAAGATTTTTCATTAATTTGCACTGTACCAAGTAAATAAATAAACAATATCCAAATTAGTGCAGCTTCATTCAGTATTATTCATGTTTTTTCCCTCTGTTTCCAGGATGTATTAAAATCAGATTGTGTAAAACCATATTTTAATGAATGATAGCCTGGTTTCATCTTTCCCCAGGTATAAATAACCATTGAGCATGTACTTTCTTTCCACATCAGCAGCCGAAAAAATATTATCCCAAACTTGTCTGCTTTGTTTGCCGTGTACTGAGTAAAATGGCACCAACCTTTTGTTGGGAACAGTTGTTCATCAATAGATATGCTATGTCCTGGTTTGTAACAAGCAATTCAGTTTTTCACAAAACTTTTCCAAGTGTCTGAGCCTGCAGCAAATGCCTGTTTCCAAGCCTTGTCCTCTTGTGCTTTGGGCTAATTGTCTATATTCATGGCCCCTTCTCCACCCCCCATACCCTTTCTGGCTCTGGTGTTGTACGAACTGATTGTGGAAGGCTATAGTGCTTCCATTGAGCACAACTGTACGAACTGATTGTGGAAGGCTATAGTGCTTCCATTGAGCACAACTGCGCAGACGAAAACCCCACACAAGGAATGTTTCTAATTACATTGACATTCAAATAAAGCTGGCGAATGGTTTGAAGGAATCAATCTGTGTTTTGGGCGTAACATGCAATAAACCAATCAGAGTGTCATCTCACATTGCCTTTAAGAGCAGGCACGCTTGTTACATGGTGGATTGCTTTTGTAACCGCGGATTGCTATTGATTCTTCGTTCTACACAATGTAAATAAATGTCTCAAAGACATACTTTCCAATGTTTTGGGCTCACTCTCACTGAACCACGAGTTTATGAATGCAGTGTTATTTTTGTAATGTAGTCTATCATTAGACCAAGATTACTTTGTTTACCTCACTATAGACGATGCAGCAGCTCATCTGTCAAATAAGCTCTCCTTTGCCGTTCTGCTGCTGGGGCATTTGGGTGCAAGTTTATTCCCTAATGTACCAACGCTCATCTGTGGAGGGAAAAAGTCCACTGTGCGTTTGGTGCAAAATAGAAATGATACATGCATCGGTGTAAAAAGTAAATTGCGCTTTGTCAAAAACCTGTTAACAATTTCATTATAAATACTGTAGGCCAACAGTGTATCCTGCCTTTGTTTTTTAATACTACCACTTTTATTGGGTCAGTTGTTCTTCTTTACAGTAGGCCTAGAGAAAATGTTACCTTTGTGCACTGCAAAAAATGACACTACAAAAATAAGTTAAAAAAACTATGAATACAAGGTATTTCTTGCTTGTAATAAGTAAAATAATCTGCCAATGGAACAAGAGAAATTGCACTGATTATCAAGGCATATTCACTAAAAACAAGTGTTATTATCTAATACAAATATAGCTTGTTAAGTAAATATGTCTTTTTTTAAGTTTTTTGGACCTGAATACAAGATAAATACACTTTTTGCCAATGGAACAAAGATTTTAAGACAGGATTTTTTGCAGTCTGTGCATATTGTTGAGCAGGAGAAATGCACTATATCTCCATTCTCATCTGTATATTGAATGGGGAGGGTCATGTAATTTTTTCAAATACTTGGCGAGGGTGATTAAAAATATATTTTGCATCAAGGAGGGTCACCAATTAAAATATGTAGGGGGCTTTATTCTCTGTACACTCCATGTCATAAAAATGTTTCAATCTCTTAACATATTTAGCCTTTAAAGAGAACGTTCTAGTGCCAAGGTCACAAATTGAATTAGATATTAAATATGTGAGTGTGTCTCTAGGTTAGAGTGACCTGTAGCTGTTTTTATCCACTCTGGCTCAACATTACCCAGAATTCAATAGCATTCCAGCTGCCTGATCCCCAACGGTACTGGTACTGCTGGGAGTAATTATGTAATCCTTTCACAGGAAGTATTATGAGAGGGGGGTTAGGGGGGCAGGGAAACCTCGTGTGGAATTCTAGGAGAGGAGGCTGCTAAGCCGAGTCTGCAGCATGAATGTAGGCTTCAAGGTCTACAGAGTAGAAGACAACTTTCCAGTACAAACTATATCTTCCCTTAGGATAAAATACATATGTGCCATCAACATGAGTAAGACAAAAGAATTATACTGTCAAAATTAACAACATAGCATGACGTGGAGATTTTTGGTCATGGAATCAGCCTCATTCAGAACTGATTAATGTGAGAGTGGGCAACAGTAGGCGGGGTTTCATAATGCATAAGGCGGGGTTTCATAATGCGTAATGTATAATATCTGTCAATATATAGTGCCTTGCGAAAGTATTCGGCCCCCTTGAACTTTTCAACCTTTTGCCACATTTCAGGCTTTAAACATAAAGATATGAAACTGTATTTTTTTGTGAAGATCAACAACAAGTGGGACACAATCATAAAGTGGAATGAAATTTATTGAATATTTCAAACTTTTTTAACGAATAAAGTTAATACTTTGTAGCGCCACCTTTTGCTGCGATTACAGCTGTAAGTCGCTTGGGGTATGTCAGTTTTGCACATCGAGAGACTGAAATCTTTGCCCATTCCTCCATGCAAAACAGCTGAGGTTGGATGGAGAGCATTTGTGAACAGCAGTTTTCAGTTCCTTTCACAGATTCTCGATTGGATTCAGGTCTGGACTTTGACTTGGCCATTCTAACACCTGGATATGTTTATTTGTGAACCATTCCATTGTAGATTTTGCTTTATGTTTTGGATCATTGTCTTGTTGGAAGACAAATCTCCATCCCAGTCTCAGGTCTTTTGCAGCCTCCATCAGGTTTTTCCCTGCTGAAGAGAAGCAGGCCCAAACCATGATGCTGCCACCACCATGTTTAACAGTGGGGATGGTGTGTTCAGGGTGATGAGCTGTGTTGCTTTTAAGCCAAGCATAACATTTTGCATTGTTGCCAAAAAGTTCGATTTTGGTTTCAGCTGACCAGAGCACCTTCTTCCACATGTTTGGTGTCTCCCAGGTGGCTTGTGGCAAACTTTAAATGACACTGTTTATGGATATATTTTAAAAATTGCTTTTTTCTTTGCCACTCTTCCATAAAGGCCAGATTTGTGCAGTATACGACTGATTGTTGTCCTATGGACAAACTCGGCCACCTCAGCTGTAGATCTCTGCAGTTCATCCAGAGTGATCATGGGCCTCTTGGCTGCATCTCTGATCAGTCTTCTCCTTGTATGAGCTGAAAGTTTAGAAGGATGGCCGGGTCTTGGTAGATTTGCAGTGGTCTGATACTTCTTTCATTTCACTATTTTCACCTTGGGATGTTTAAAGCTTGGGAAATCTTTCTGTATCCAAATCCGGCTTTGATCTTCTCCACAACAGTATCTTGGACCTGCCTGGTGTGTTCCTTGTTCTTCATGATGCTCTCTGTGCTTTCAACGGACCTCTGAGACCACAGAGAATCACAGAGCAGGTGCATTTATACGGAGACTTGATTACACACAGGTGGATTCTATTTATCATCATTAGTCAACATTGTATCATTCAGAGATCCTCACTGATCTTCTGGAGAGAGTTTGCTGCACTGAAAGTAAAGGGGCTGAATAATTTTGCTCGCCCAATTTGTCAGTTTTTTATTTATTAAAAAAGTTTGAAATATCCAATCAATTTTGTTCCACTTCATGATTGTGTCCCACTTGTTGTTGCTTCTTCACAAAAAATTACAGTTTTATATCTTTATGTTTGAAGCCTGAAATGTGGCAAAAAGTTGAAATGTTCAAGGGGGCCGAATACTTTCGCAAGGCACTGTATATGTAGTATATATACACTGCATTCCAAATTATTATACAAATTGGAAATAAGTGTCATAAACATTAAATAACGTAACGGTTCCCCTTCTTCCCCGGACAATAACCTGGACATTTCTGTTTAATCTGTTGTCAGGTCTGTGTTAGTATTGATTTCTATTCAGTTCATGTCTCTCTATGTCTTTTTGGCTGAGCATTCATTCCTTGGTTTATATGTCTCCCTCTTGTGGTGGAATGTGTTACCCCATCCTAGTGTAGTGCAATTATCTGTATATGTGGTTCAGCTGTGTCTTGTTTGTTTCCATAGTCCCTCTGTATTTAAGCCCTAGAGTTTGTTCAGGTTGTTGCTGGGTCATTGTGTCTATACTCCCCTTGTCTCTTGCTGTTCCTGTCTCTCAGTCATGTCAACTTGGTATTATGAGTACCTTTAGGGGGTCCAGTCCTATTTTATTTAAGTTGTTTATCTGTTCTAGAAATATCTTAGAGTGTAGCTCAGTCGTATCTATTCCATAAATACTTGTGTTTGTAGCCCAGTCAACTCTGTTTATGCCTTCGTGTTAAAAAGCTTGTTCGTGTAAAGTTCGGTATGGTAGTGAAAGTCTAGACCTTTGTTTATAGTTAAGTGGAATATCTATGCTTTAGGTTAGACTTGTTCATGTCAAGGTCTGTTTATGTTAGTGAACGCCTAGACCTCTGTTTATAATGAAGTGGAATATAGATGCCATAGTATTAGTCTTGTTCATGTAAAGTGCTGTTTGTGTTAGTTAAATCCTATACCTTTGTTGGTTGAATAAAATATTTATATTTAGAAAACTCTAGCCTTAATTATTATTAAAGTTTTTTGCCACTATACCCTAACCCTGGTATCCCTTTTCCATGAGCTTTAAGAAATTCTTGACAAATATTTTGTTTTTCAATCAAACTCATGGATTGTATTGTTTCTCTGGGCTCTTTGGATCACTGAAATTAATCATTAAGACACCTGTGATAAGTGGTTTGTCATGGGGGGCCCAATTTAAGGAATACTACTTAAGAAGGATGTTCCACATTATTAAGCAGGCCACAGGTTTCAAGCAATATGGGAAAGAAAAATAATGTCTCTGCTGCGGAAAAGCGTCAAATAGTGCAATAAGTAAATAAGTAAGCTTTATTTATAGAGCACTTTTCACAGATATAAAATCACAAAGTGCTTTACATAAAATACAGCATACACATTGAAAATACTATAGAATACATATTAAAATGTATAATAAAATACGTATAAAAAAATTAAAATCATAGATTAAAAGATGAGGGATAACAAAGTTAACTAAAGGCCTTTATAAAAAATACGTTTTTAGCCGCTTTTTAAAAGCATCCACAGAGACATCAGACCGTAATGATGGAGGCAGAGCATTCCAGAGTCTTGGTGCTACAGACTTAAAAGAGCGGTCCCCACGAGTCTTGAGATGGGTACGAGGGATGGTCAATAGATTTAGTGTGTTTTACCTTAGAGGGCGTACAGATGAGTGAGGCAGCAATAGTTCAGTCACATATGCAGGTGACTGACCATGTAGTGCTCTGTAAGTAATAGTGAGAATTTTTAACTGAATCCTATATTTCACAGGTAGTCAATGGAGGGACTGTAAGACAGGGGTGATATGAGACCGTCTAGGTGACCTATATAGTAGCCTAGCAGCAGCATTTTGCACAGATTGAAGGCGATTTAGAGCGGACTTACTGAGTGCAGAGTATAGTGAGTTACAGTAGTCAATACGCGATGAGATGAATGCATGTATGAGCATCTCAAGCTCAGCAGTAGAAACTACAGATCTCAGTTTACAGATATTTCTGAGGTGGAAAAAACTAATTATTGTCAGCTGCTTTACATGGGTATCAAACATATATGTTTTATCAAACATCACCCCTAAGTTACGCAGGTTAGTTTGAACAGCAGAAGAAGAGGCCCAATAACTTGTAGAATTGTTGGGACCACTTTTTCTGGGGCAAAAATTAGAACCTCTGTCTTATCCACATTACGCTGTAAGGCATTTAGAGCTAACCATTCCTTAATTAAGTCTAAAAGCCTAGATAAATCGGAGGTCTCACTGGGTTCAAATGAAAAATTAAGCTGTATATCATCTGCATATAAGTGGTAGGTAATATTGAAACGGTTAATAATCTTTCCCAAGGGCTGCAAATATAGGAAAAAAAGCAGGGGCCCCAAAACTGACCCCTGTGGGACACCGCGGGAAAGTGGAGTGGACTCTGACACATAGTCTCCAATAGAGACATTATAACTTCTGTCTGCGAGATAGGACGAAAACCAGTCCAGAACCATGCCTGATATACCTACCCAATCTCGTAACATATTGATCAGGATGTAATGGTCGACTGTGTCAAATGCCGAACTAATGTCAAGAAGTACCAACACTGAACAGTCACCTTTATCAGAGGACATCAAGATATCAATTCAAACCCTCAGAAGAGCAGTTTCTGTAGAGTGCTGTTTCCGAAACCCTGATTGAAATTTATCATGAATATTCTCTCCAGCACAGCAGTTAGTTGGATAGCCACAACCTTCTCTAAAATTTTAGACAAAAATGGGAGCTTGGATATAGGCCTATAGTTGCTGGGCAGGGCAGCGTCCAGGTTGGTTTTCTTTAATATGGGCTGCATGGTAGCATGTTTAAAATAAGAAGGAACACACCTTGTCAACAATGAGGTGTTCACAATCGCTAGAACAGCAGGGCCAATAGTGGGTAGAACTTTTACAAAGAGTGAAGATGGTAACGAATCTAAAGGGCTTGAGGAAAGCTTCATTTTACCAATTAAATCTACCAAGTTTTTAAGTTGATTGGTTCGAAAGAGTCCAAGACTGTACATGAAAGAGAACGGCTTAAAAAAGTTGGGTGGGACACAGGATGAAAGCTGGTTCTGATAGCAGTCACCTTATCAACAAAGAATGTAAGGAATTTATTGCAATAATCTGTGGAGAAACATGGTAATGCGGAAGGTGGCGGTGATACTAAGTTATTAATAGTATCAAACAAAATTTTAGGATTTCTTTTTGAGGAAGAGATTAGATTACCAAAGTAAGCAAACCGTGAATCTTTGATTAGTGTATTTAAAGAAATATGGAGATCTTTGAGGTACACACAGTGCACTACTAGCCCTGTGGATTTCCAAAGTCGTTCTGTCCAACGACACTTCCGTCTCAAACTATGGACAGCATCTGTTATCCATGGAGAAGTGTTACTGATAGCCCTAGTTATGACCTTTGAATCTGTTATCCATGGAGAAGTGTTACAGATAGTTATGACCTTTGAATCTGTTATCCATGGAGAAGTGTTACAGATAGCCCTAGTTATGACCTTTGAATCTGTTATCCATGGAGAAGTGTTACAGATAGCCCTAGTTATGACCTTTGAATCTGTTATCCATGGAGAAGTGTTACAGATAGCCCTAGTTA
>JACXGM010027578.1:0-14423 GCA_016801145.1 Umbra pygmaea | reverse complement strand
AAAAGAGATGATAGTGGACTTTAGGAAGCAGCAGAGGGAGGGTCCTGCCCCCATACACATCGATGGAGCTGAAGTCGAGAGAGTTTCAGAGTTCAAGTTCCTCGGTGTGTTCATCAGCGACAACCTCACATGGTCCAGACAGACAATCTCGGTAACAAAAACCGCCCAAAAGCGCCTATACTTCCTGAGGAGACTCAAGGCATGTCTGTCAAGATTTTAACAAACTTCTACGGGTGCACCATTGAGAGCATCCTCTCAGGCTACATTACAGCCTGGTACGGCAGCTGCTCCGCTACTGATCGTAAGGCCCTTCAGAGGGTGGTAAAGTCAGCGGAGCGCATTATTGGCTGCTGCCTCCCCTCCGTGCAAGGCATCTACCATAAGTGATGCATTAGGAAAACACAGAACATCCTCAAAGACCACAGCCACCCAGGCCGTGATCTTTTCTCACTACTGCCGTCTGGTAGACGTTACCGGAGCATCAAGGCACAGACCACCAGACTTAAAAACAGTTTCTTCTCACAGGCCATTCGGCTGCTCAACATGGAACACAGACACTGATCACAAATCGTCAGTTGAGCACTAACACTCTCTGGTCACTTTATGCTCTCTACATCTGATGTAACAGAATTCAAATGCACCTTAAAAGCAATTTTCCATGCCAAATCTATAATATTTACTACTGTATTACATTTCCCAGACCACTGCTCAGTACATAGCGTTTTATTATTATTATTACTATTGTCATTATTATTTTAAAATTCTTATATTGTTGTAATTCTTGTTTATAAGCCCACTGCATAGATTCGCCGTGCCATGTCAAAATAAATTTCTCTGCATAGGATGATGTATGTTATTCGATGCATATGATAAATAAACAACTTTGACTTTGACTTTGACTATATCAGGCCATTATGAGTACTGCGTACTGCCCTACGGCCTCTCTAACGCTCCAGCTATTTTCCAATCCTTTGTCAATGAGATTTTTAAGGATTTGCTCAACAGAAAGGTACTGATGTACATTGATGATATGCTCATCTTCTCCCCTACCTATCAACAGCATCTGAAGGATGTCAGAATGGTACTCCAACGCTTGCGCAAACACCAGCTGAGTGCAAAGGGAGAGAAATGCGCTTTCCATTTGACCTCTGTGTCCTTTCTTGGGTACAACATCAGGCCCCAAGGTACAGACCTGGCCAGTACCTACTACCATCAATGGCTTGCAAAGTTTCCTGGGCTTTGCAAACTTCTATTGGTGGTTCATCCGGTCCAATAGTACTGTGGCATCTCCTCTCACTTCCCTGCTAAAAGGCTCCCCAAAAAGGTTATTGTGGACACATGAGGCCGAGGCGGCATTTGTGAAGTTAAAATCTCTGTTCACCTCTGCTCCCATTCTCAAACATCCGGATCCCGCCCTGCCGTTCATCCTGGAGGTAGATGTATCTGAGGTCGGCGTGGGAGCAGTGCTGTCTCAACGCCATGGTAAGCCTGAAAAAATGTACCTGTGTGCCTTCTCAAGGAAATTGAGCTCCACTGAGAGGAACTACAGTGTGGGTGATCGGGAACTGCTGGCTGTGGTCCTCGCCCTGCAGGAGTGGAGACATTGGCTTTAGGGGGCGTGCCATCCCTTTCAGATACTCACGGACCATCGCAACTTGGAACACATCAGGTCAGTGCGACGGCTGAATGCAAGACAAGCCAGGTGGGCAGAATTATTCACCCAATTCAGGTTCACTATTACTTACAGGCCAGGGTCGAGAAACGGAAAAGCTGATGCACTCTCCCGCCGCTACCAGCCCTGTGTGGACCACCAACACGGCAACCAAGTGGTACCTTCCTCTATGTTGATTGCCCCAGTGTTATGGGATATTGACGAGGAGATCAGAACAGCCACAAGAGAGGAACCATCACCGGTGAACACGCCCCCGGGAAGGGTATTCGTACCAGTGGCTATGTGTGACAGATTGGTGACCTGGGCACATACGACGCTGGACATCCAGGTACAACCAGGACACTTCACAGTTTAAGACAGAAATACCGGTGGCCCTACATGTGGTCTGACGTCGTTAAGTAAATCAATTCCTGTTCTATCTGTGCTCAGTCAAAATTGCTTTGTACAGCCCCAGCGGGTAAACTGACTCCACTGCCCATTCCACAGCGACCATGGATGCATCTGTCGATCAACTTCTTTACCGATTTACCAATGTCAGAGGGATACACTACCGTTATGGTTGTTGTGGATAGGTTTTCTAAGTCCTGCCATTTCATTCCTTTGCCTGGTATTCCCTCTGCAATTCAGGTCGCTGAGGCTCTGTTCCACCAAGTGCTCCGACACTACGGGGTACCCGAAGACGTTGTCTCAGACCGGGGTCCGCAGTTCACCTCTCGGCTGTGGCGAGCATTCCTCGACAAGGTGGGTGCCACGGCAAGTCTGACGTCACGATATCATCCTCAGTCAAACAGGCAGGTTGAGAGGGTGAACCAGGAGCTCAGACAGATGCTGAGGACCCATTGCCATGACCGTCAAGGTGACTGGGCTAAGTTTCTTCCCTGGGCCGAGTACGCACAGATCTCCCTGCTTAACACCTCAACAGGCCTTACCCCATTCCAATGCTTATTCGGTTACCAGCCTGCCTTGGCTCCATGGCATTTTTCCATGTCTGATGTTCCGGCAGTGGAGGAATGGTTCCGGAAAGCTGGGGAAGTCTGGGACGCCACTCATGTTCGCGCCGGAGTTCGCACCTGGGGACTGGGTATGGTTATCGACGTGTGACCTGAAATGATGACTGCCCTTTTCTAAATTGAGTCCACGATTCGTGGGTCTGTTTGAAGTGGAACGTCGGATCAATGACGTCGCTTAACGTTTGAAACTGCCTTCCCACTACCGTATCTCACCCACATTCCATGTCTCTCTCTTCAGACCGACGGTGCCAGTTCCCCTTTCTGAGCCGGTTTCAGCTTCGGTTCCTCCGCCACCTCTGGACGTTGACGGCGGCCCTGCATTCCTGGTGCGGACCCTCCTGGACTCCCGTGTACGCAAAAGATGGGTGCAGTACCTGGTGGACTGGGAGGGGTATGGTCCGGAGGAGAGGTGTTGGGTGGCTGCTGGTGACATCCTGGACAAGTCTCTCATCTCGGAATATCACAGTCGATGTCCCGATCGTCCGGCTCCTCGTCCTCAGGGTCGTCCTCCGGGCTGTCGCCGGCTTTCATCAGGAGCCGCTCCCTTGAGGGGAGGTCCTGTAATATCCCAGGAGGGCATTGGGTTACGTCGGTCTGATTCCCCGTAGTATTGAGGGATTCCTCCGGGGGAGTGAAGCGAATTCCCTTCTCAGCGCAGCTGAGAGGTTTCACCTCATCAAGACCAGTATAAAGAGGAAATAAGATTCCATGTTCTTTGTGTGTGATTCAACCTATGCTGTTGGCATTGTTATTTTGTTCATTCTACCTGCTGGGTTTATTACCTTTTGTTATAAAGTATCCTTCATATCGTACCTTCTCCTGCGTCTGCGTTCTGACTATCCTTACACCCAAAGAACCATGACAAGCACATTTGAAATTTTACAGGGTATAAATGATACTATGAAATATTGCATTTGTTCACAATATTATGTGTTCATTTTGCAAAGGTGTAGAGGCTGCAAAAGTTTTAAATTCAGAAATACATTGGTCATTTAATTCCCTATGTAAACAAGAATAATTTAAATCATACTAGTGTCTATTTGTATTTGTTCGATTCACCTGCTAAATTAGCATTGTGTACATTTAAGAAACAGTTACAGACGATTCAGTTACAGTACATTATCTGACTGAATTTTTGATGGTAGCAGTTCAGCAAGTACAAAATATTTTTGGGGGTGATAAATAATGTTAGAGAGAGGGAATATGACTTTTACAAACTTACAGAAATGGCATCAGTATGCCCTGGGAATTGATTAAACTGATTAACTGATTAAATAATTCATCAACCGATCAATGGTGGTGTAGTGGTTTATGCTTTTATGTCCTCCAACCCAAGAACAAAGTGAAGGTGCCCTTCATAAATCTTATCCCTGATCTGACAAGGTAAACAACATTATTCTTTCCTTCAGCATGACAGGAACTCTAAATGCTCCAAGGGTGCTCATTATGGCAGCAGCACGTATATTCAAAAACATTTTGAACATAAATTTAAATGGTGCTATTATTATTTCCAACACAATTCCAGTCAAAACACTGAATAAAAACTGAATCCATCTATTGCTATAATGCAACCTATGAAACTCCACTGTATAGCATGCGTTCCTGCCTGGCTGATCTTTGATTCAGTAGAGGACCAAGGATTCTAATGGTCAATTGTTGGTTTCACACTCAATGCTCTACACCAGGGGTGCCCACACTTTATTGCATGATGATCTACTTTTAAAATGTTCAACTCAATGAGATCTACCAACTTAAAAAGAGTTTATTTAAAAAAACACACTTCAAATGCTTGTTGCTTCTACTGCATGTATCTCTTTGTGGAATTCTTCATCTAGAGAAATGTTAAAAAATGTTGATTGTTGATATTCCATTTTAACACTGAACTCAAAACATCTACAACACAACAGATTACAATAGCCAGTTTATGATGACACCAAACTCAACCGGAATGATACCTCTGTGGATGCCTTTGCTTTTGGGCTTGGGCGACTAAAAAGTGACTGTTGACCAGTTAATTGAGATTTCATTTCGTTCACCTTTGTTTTTCTAAGCTCGCTTCTTACAGGAAAATCGTTTTCATAGATTTTATTTAGTGTCCGAAAATGTTTGTCAAGGTTTCCTTTCATTGGAATAGAAATAGGCTACTTGTTTGGCAGATGAAACACATGCATTAAGAAAAGGACATCGCATGGAAATGGTAAGTTTTAGGCTTTTTGCTTGGTACCGCACTCATTTTCAAATATTTGGAATTTATTTTACATTTGTATTTTGCAAATTAATGTCATATGTGCTACCGAATACGGAGATTAGGCCAAGCTTCACTATTTTGCGCTCTGTGCTCCGAGTCCGAAGATGTTGGAAATCGCGAGGCAAACTTCTTGCCTGGTCAAATTCTATTCATTAAGTGCAAGTCAGAAAGAAACTAAATGGAGAAATAATGATGTTGTTATATTTATTTTTCTGAAAATAAAAATGTAGCAAAAGCATTTATAAAAAATGTGCGATCTACCAGCATTGTCTTTGCGATCGACTGGTAGATTGCGATCGACCTATTGGGCACCCCTGCTCTACACTATCGTAAAATACAAGCCAGCAATGAGCAAATGAATACAAGTATGTTGATGAATTCAATTACTATACAATATAGTACTACATTATATACAGTGGGTATAGAAAAGAATCATCCCCCCTGTAAAATAATCAAATTTTGTTGCTCTGCAGCCTGAAATGAAAACGGACAGACACTTTTTGTTTATTTCAGCTGTATGTACAACTCATAACATCCAAGTGAAAGATATAATACCAACTTCAGGAAAAAGAAATTACAAATTAAAAAACAAAATCACTGAGTTGGAAAAAGAATCACCCCCCTCCCAAAAATGACTTGAAAACCCAATCAGGTGTAGTTAATGACCTTCCCAATAGCACACAAAGCCAATTGACTTTCAACTGTGATCAGCTGTCACTTTGATTAGCTCAGCATGAAGCAAGCTTTTCCTGAAGCATTTCAGTCCTTGGTAGTGCAACTGAAGACAACAATCAACTATGGGTGGCAATGCATTGTCAAAAGATGTACGGGATAAAGTTGTGGACAGGCACAAGTCAGGAGATGGATACAAAAAAATCAAAGGCTTTATCAGTGCCTAGAAGCACAGTGAAGTCAATTATTAAGAAGTGGAAAGTATTCGGTACAACACAGACCCTCCCTGGGTCAGGACATCGCTCAAAACTGGATGATAGAGCCAGGAGGAAACTGGTCAGAGGGGCTACCAAGAGGCCCATAGCAAATCTGAAGCACTTGCTGGAATTCATGACTAAGAGTGGTCATTGTGTGCATGTGACAACAATATAAAAAATTCTCCACAAATGTGGCTTATATGGGAGGGTTGCAAGAAAAAAGCCACTCCTCAAGAAAGTTCACATGCAGTCATGACTGAGCTTTGCCAAAATGCACCTTGAAGATTCTAAGGACACGTGGAAAACAGTGTTATGGTCAGATGAGACTAAAATGGAATTGTTTGGTCTCAACGCCAAGCTATATGTCTGGCAAAAATCCAATACGGCCCACCATCTAAATAACACCATTCCTACAGTAAAGCCTGGAGGTGGTAATATCATGTTATAGGGTTGTTTCTCTGCAGCAGGGACTGGAGCACTGGTCAGGATAGAAGGAAAAATGGACGGGGCAAAATACTGTCAAATTCTTGAGGAAAACCTGCTGTTCTCTGCCAGAAAGTTGTCAATGGGAAGAAGATGTACCTTCCAACATGACAATGACCCAAAGCACACAGCAAAACTGGCCACACAGTGGTTAAAGGAGAAAAAGGTGAATGTCCTTGCATGGCCTAGTCAGAGCCCAGACTTAAACCCCATTGAAAATCTGTGGAATGACTTGAAGACAACAGTCCACAAATGGTCACCATCCAATTTAACTGAACTTGAGCAGTTCTGCTAAGAAGAGTGGTCAAATATTGCAACGTCTAGATGTGCAAAGTTAGTAAAGACATATCCCAACAGAGTAAAGGCTGTAAATAAAGCAAAAGGTGGTTCAACAAAATAATGAAACAAGGGGGTGATCCTTTTTCCAACTCAGTGATGATCTTTTTTTTTCTCACATGTTGGTGTTATATCTATCACTTGGAAGTTATAAGTTGCACTGATTAAATACAGCTGAATGAAACAAAAACTGTGTCTGTCTTCATTTCAGGCTGCAAAACAAAATGTAAATAATTTACGGGGCGGTGATTCTTTTCTATACCCACTGTAGCCTGATGTCGTATCATTCACAATTTACTTCTATAAATTGCATGATAATCTAGTTAGCATTATCCCCTGGATAATACAATATGCTGCAAAATGTGTGGCTAGCAAGTATGACAAAATAACAATAATCTAACATACTAGTCAGACACAAATCTACTGTATTCATGGTCAATAACATTACTATTCATAATAGGCCTATTCATGATATTTAGCTGACATCTTGTACCTAACAAGTGGTTTGTTTGGCTTTGGCTAAAGGAAAGTTAACTAGTTGTGGCTGGTCAAGTTAGCAAGGTGACACTACCTGTGTGGCTGATTCAATGAGTTGGAGCCTGCTTACTCAACTCCTATCCAGCCTGCCCCTGCTCATCAAACCAGTAAGATCTTCCGTGTACCGAACCCTGCCTGTACTGACTACCACGACCGTGCATCGAACCCTTGCCTGAACTGACTGCCAAGCCCGGGTTTTGCCCCTCTGCCATTTCATTCTGACCATTCTAGAATAACTCTGCTCTAATTAAAGATGAAATTGAACACTGTACAAAAAATATTGTTATAATTGTGGACATCCTATCCAGTTTTATTAATTACAGAATACCTCACTTTGTGGTCAGAATGTGCCTTTTTGAGGTTATTCACTGAGGTTTTTGATCTTCCCGCTACAGGGCACAGCGTAGGCGATCAGCTGTGTGACATACGTAGGGTAAGCGGCCTGCAACTGACTACACTTTGGAGTTTTGCACTCTCGCAGCAGGCAGTGGACGGAGCAAGACGGCTCTACTCAACGTCTATAGACGGGGCATATCCAAGGACCTCCAGACAGGGTTAGCCTGTAGAGGGGACCTGACCGATCTATATCCATGTCTATTTCTATTGATCGCCTCCTTGCTGACAGGACCCAAAGTAGACCACTTCGTCTTGGACCATTACCTCCATTGAACCTGAGCCCTGTACCTGAACCAGAACCGATGCAATTGGGACGCTACCCACTGTCAACCACAGAACGACAAAGAACATCTCTGCCAGTATTGTGGGGGCTCACAACATCTTCTTAGCACCTATCCTGTGTGCCCACCTAGGTCTGGACCATCTTCTCACACTTCCAAGGGACAGGTAGGAGCTATTCCATCCCTCTTTTTTGTTAAACAACAATTCCATCTACCTGTTTCCTTGTCTGTTAAGGAAAACCACATCACCACACAGGGATTGGTTGATTCTGGTGCTGCGGGTAATTTGACTGCGACCTTGCTCAGAAATTGGGGGTTGAATTAATTGTTATTCCTTTCCCTTTAAGAAATAATGCCCTGGATGGCGAGCCCCTCGGAAACGGCTTTATTACACATCGAACTAGCCCCTCACCCTTAGAGTTGGATTGTTCCATACCAAATGCATCCAGATGATGGTTTTGACATCATCCCGGGAGAGGCTCATACTAGGATTTCCATGGCCTAGTGTACATGACCCTGTGATTTCATGGTCCAAAGGAGAGCTTTTCGCATGGATTGCGAACTGCCACAAGAAATGATCACCTACATACCTGAAGTCTATTCAGAATACCACAGTCTTTTCCAAAGAAAAAGCATTTGTTCTTCCTCCACATAGACCCTGGGAATGCGCTATCAATTTAGTACCGGACACGGTGTACCCTAAGGGGTGGATCTACCCTTTGTCACTGCCAGAAAAGGAAGCCATGAATACCTACTTTGAGGAATCTTTGTGCCAAGGCTTCATTAGGCCCTTGATATCTCCAGCTGCTTCGTGTTTTTTCTTTGTTGAAAAGAAGGATGGGGGTCTGCGCCCCTGCATTGATTACAGTGGATTGAATGACATTACCATCAAACATCGCAATCCATTACCGTTGATCTCGGCAGCTCTGGAACAAGCGGGTGGAGCATCCATCTACACTAAACTAGACCTTCGCAGTGCATATAGTCTGGTTCGCATACGACATGGAGATGAATGGAAAACTGTGTTTGTTACACACAAAGGACATTATGAATACTGTGTCATGCCTTATGGGCTTACCAATTCTCCAGCCATATTCCAATCTTTTATGGACACCATGTTCCACAACATACTGGAATGATTTGTGATCATCTACATAGACAACATCCTGGTGTATTCCTCGTCCCTGTCGGAACACATAGGCCATGCCAAACAAGTCCTCCAACGTCTCCAGGAGAATCACCTCTATGTTAAGGTTGAAAAAAATGAATTCCATAAGTCCAACGTCTCATTTTAGGGATTCGTACCTGGAGGCGTGAGCATGGACGAGGGGAAAGATGACGCTGTGCATAATTGGCCACTGCCGCACACTGGGAAGGACCTTCAGCGTTTCCTGGGATTTCTTAACTATTTCAGGAAGTTCATCTGCATTTTCAGTTCAATAGCTGCACCCCTGCATTCCTTGTCACACCTCAGATCATCTGCCTTTTCCTGAAAGGAGGATACCCTTTTGGCATTCCGTACCCTGACCCATCGTTTCACCACACCACACATACTGTTACAGCCTTACCCCACACTACTGTTCACAGTAGAGATGGATGCCTCTGAAGTAGGAGTAGGGGCGGTCTTGTCACAACCAAATGGAACTGATTCAAAACTACATCCATGCGCCTTTTTTTATAACAAACTGAGTCTGGCCATAACTACGACGTGGGCAACCGTGAACTCTTGGCCATCAAACTTGCGTTGAAGGAGTGGCATCACTGGCTAGAGGGAGCTCGACACTTTTTCGTGGACCTACCTGACCACGCAATTTAGGATATCTGAAACATGCAAAAAGGTATACCAGGCAAGATGGTCCCTCTTTTTTACCCGATTTAAATTAAAGAGAGTGAATCTGCTTTGACATTCTTTTCCCCTGGAATGTAAGACACTGTGGGCCGCATTGAATGTCATAGCAGATTCACTATCTCGCCAGTTTGAACCTTACACCAAGCCGGAGGTTCCTGAATCCATCCTTTCTTCCACCTGCCTGGTAAGACCCATTCAGTGGGACATTGATAATCACATTCAAGATTCTCTGCTTTCAGACCCTGCCCCACCGGAAACTGCAAATGGAAAAACTTTAGTTTCAGCCAATGTCCGACCGCAGCTCTGTTACCTATCACCTTCTTTTACCCTGTAGGTTTTGCCTGGCCTCTTCCTTCCCTGTTTAACCCTGTTCACTACAGCCCAATGTATCCACCTGTGGATGCTCAGACGCCTCCTCCTTCGTTGTACATTGATGGGGACCCTGCCTATGCGGTTCCTGAACTGATGGCCTCTCGGCGGTATCAGGGAGTGTTACCTGGTGGAATAGGAGGGGTACGGCCATGAAGAGAGGTCTTGGGTGCCGGCGTCTGACATCCTTGACCCAGCCCTTGTTGCTGCCTTCCACCGGGACCACCCTTCCAGTCCAGCTCCTCGGCCCTTTGGTCACCCTGCGTCACAATCCTCCTGTGCTTTTGGAGCCGCCCATGGCGGGGGGGTTTCTGTCACATCTACCAGTTCCTCAGTGCTCACCAACGTACCCGCCCAGAATAGTATCCCGCAAACACACAATCATCATGAATGCATCCCCAGAATACTTAAGCACTCACACTTCTCTCACTCATTGTGATGTATCGTTGTTCATTGTATCACATATTGAGCCTTTGGAAATATTCATTCACGTTTACTGGCCTGAACTTCTGTATTTGGATTTATCTACCTGCTCCAGAATTTCCGTTTTGTGCCTTTGCCAAAACATATCTATAGTGTACCGACGCCTGCCTTGCTTACCCGACTCCGATCCAGCTTGCCCCTGCTCGTCAAACCAGTACGATCTTCCGAGTAACGATCCCTGCCTGTTCTGACTACCACGACCGTGTATCGAACCCTTGCCTGAACTGACTGCCAAGCCCGGTGTTTTGCCCCTCTGCCATATAATTCTGACCATTCTTGAATAACTCTCTGCCTGCTCTAATTAATGATCAAATTGAACACTGTACAATAAATATTGTTATAATTGTGGACATCCTGTCCAGGAGTTTTACTTGTTACACCGGTTTATTTTTTCTAGCAGTTAAACAACCACTCTCATGAAGCCGTTCCAATGTGCTTTGCGCATTTAAAGGTTAATGTTTAATTTGCACATATCCCCACGGTCTTACACACATCTGAGTGCTTAAAATGTGAGAAAAAGTTTAGCGATGTAGTAAACTAATTAATACAATATAGCTCTACTGAAATACTTTTTGAATGTAGATGAATCAGATGGTTGAAATCAATCATATTTTAAATATCACACCCACATATTCTCACGGTTTAGAGGCCTCGCCCTTACAATTTACGATCTGGATAAGTGACATCTGGCAAAGAAAAGGAATTTCTCTGCGATAGAAATTGAGATGCTCAGGTCTCAGGTGGAGGCCAAGTGCTTGGTTTCATTTGGAAGCTTAAAATCAGGCATCAATGGATCAAGGAAAAATGCAGTATAGACTAGGTTACTGCTACAGTCATTGAAATCAATAAACAAGAACCTAAAGTGCATTTCAAATAAAATAATTAATTTTACTAAACATTACACAAAGTATTTTTTGAAGTAGCTTTCTCACCCAAAGATAGCACTTACTATATTAGAAGTGCATAATTAGATCCTGTCTCCTTCGTAGTGCCCCCAATGGTGGCTGTTGTGGCCATGGATCTTCATTGAATGGCACCCCATTCTCCAGGGCAATATTGTGGAGAGCCTTGCGTGCCATAGTTATGTTACAGGCCTGCTCTGGGGTGTATAGCAGAGCCCCCCCGACCTAAGACAGAGCCACCTGCCCTTGAGCAAACCTATACATCTCTCCACTGTGGTTCGTGTGTGCACAGTTGAACCTGCGCTCCTGCTCGTTTGGGGATTTGCAAGCGGTGTTATAAGGTACTCAGTCAGGGCATAACCTTTATCACCTGGAGGAATCACATCAAACTGTTTCACCAAAGAACTATGTAGAACTTTTATAATAATTGTACACGGGCGTTACTCAACGAGGAGATGACTCCAACAATGCAGTGTGCCCTCCTGTAGCCTTGTTCCAACACTGCAGTTTTGAAAAATGTAAATTGCATGACCCCTCAGGGCACCAGGCTACCATATTCACAACAAAAATCCTGGCATCATATGATCTACTGTAAACGTTGATTGAATGAAATTTTTTGCGATTGATAAATGAGTAATCATTCATGGATGGTGGATACAGATGAGTACAATCAATCTCCCCAATCACATTTGGAAACCCAGCAATCTCATAAAATTGTCTTTTAATCACAGTTTGCTGAGCATCATCATATGGAAATTGAATATACCTAGCAGAAAGGGACTTGATAGCCACCAAAACTGATGGAATACTTCAACTTTTTGTTGGCTGTGATATACCAGACCTGTCCCAGATAGCCTGCTGAAAGGTCCCGGTGTCCAAAAACACCAACGTAGATAGCGCACATTTAAGGTAATCTAACAGAGCCAGATCTGCCATCGCTTCGACTTCAGGACTGCCAAAGCGCTTATAAGCGACTGAATAAACATTTCACCAATCACATTACAAATCGATTAATCTAATATATTTTTATTTTTTTATTATAATTGTTGTATGCCTAATTAAGCCCTCATGCTCTAGGACATCTCGAAGTGAAATGGAAAAAATAAACCACTTAATAGCAAAGTGCTATATACAATTATTTCAAAATTCTGAAATGTAACTTGCAATATGGGGTAGTTGCAATGCACACACATTCATCAATGATCGCTGGTACAACAATTCAATGAACCGGGTGGTTATAGGCTACCATGAACCACCACTAGTCACACTGGAGAACTTGCGTACACGAGTTCAGACCAGATCTGAGGTTTTATCGCAGGTTACGCTCACGTTCAAATTGATCAATGCCTAGCTTTGCATTGGAATCGACGTACGCCCGTTCCATAAATGAGGGCTATTGTTTCTATCTAGATATTTATATCTTATAATTCAAGATGGATTCCTGGACTAACATTTTAAGTGTGCCATTTGAGGCTGGGAAAATAATATGAATGCATATTTAGTAATAATATGAACACATATTTAGTAATAATGTGTGAAATCATTTATTTATATGCTAATGTGTCTGTTACAGAGACCCGCACGCAGGGGAATATGACAGGTGCAGGGAATCAATCACAGCACTGCTTCAACATGTGACCATTCCTGCTCCTGTCAGATGAGGGTGCTGTTGTCCATAGAGGTGTGTGGTTGTCAGAGTGGTCATTAGCGGTAATCTCTCTCCCTCTCTCCTTGGCTCTTCTCACGCTCTCCCTGCCTGGCACTGGACCTCTCTTTCTGGCATCTAAATAGGTGCAAACTGGATGAGCCAGTATATGACATGAAGCATGAAAGGTCAAGTTACAAACTGTTATTAATAACTGACCTCTCCTCTTTCACTGTGTAAACTAATATCTGACGTGCTCATTCTCTCTTTAGCTCTCTCACCTTCTTCTTACCTCTGTCTCTGTTTCTAGCTCTAAGTCTTACACTCTCATTCTGACTCTATCTAGATCTCTCGCTCTCTCCCTCCTTAGTGATATGCCTCTAGATCTCTCTATTCCTATCAGAAAGCTTTCATGATGTACATTGGTTACACGTAGACACACTTGAAACTCTAGCCAACATACTGTACAGGACGCTCAACCTCAGCCAATGGCAATGCTTTTCATTTCTGTCACAGGCCCTTTTGCTCTCAGATTCACTTCTATTCATAAAGGGAGCACAGAGAAGAATATAACATTACATATTTTCCAAGGTTTTATTTTAACAAAATAACACGTGAGGCAAAGCAAAATCTTTTATTGCTTTTCTTCACATATCTTTCCCAATAATGGCCAATAGTGTTGCAGTTGTTAAAGTCAATGAAACCAAGTTGGGATTTTGATATTGTTACAGTTGTGCTCAAAAGTTTGCATACCCTTGGATAATTGGTAATAGATGTACTCAAAAAATTAGTGAGCAGGTAAACAATTTGTTTTAATTTCATTGTAAAATGCAAGTCATAACAGAATGGCACAATTTTAAAACAAAACATGGCAACAAAGAAAATAATGAAATGACTAAAAAGTCTGCATACCCTCAGTTTATGCTGTGCGCCGTAGAGGATGGTCGCATGGACAATGGCTCTGTTCAATCTACCCAGATTTTGGCTTATTACTGTTTTGTTAGTTTTTATTTCTGTACATTCTACACTGTCGCTCATACAGTATGATCGACTAGCACTTTTGGACATACGCAATTCACTGGACACACGTTATTTTTCCACTTACCGGAACGATTGCTGTGACCCCACTTTCCATCCCTCGACATGTCTACTCATACGCAGGCGGCGAAGGAGAAAGAAGAGAGGCAAACGTGCCGGAATTCTGTGCAGATCTCGGACGAGATACTGCAATCCACCGCTACCGAGCATTTTACTTGCAAATGTTCAATCACTGGACAATAAAA
>JACXGM010027575.1:0-14425 GCA_016801145.1 Umbra pygmaea | reverse complement strand
AGCGGTGATCTGGACCAGTCCTGAAAATGGCACCCCCATGATCATGTACGGTTTAGGCTGTAGTAACGGTTTTACCGGAAGAATAATAAGAAGAATACGAAACCTTAGGAAAACAATAGGGTTCCACAGCCCTGCTGGAGCTGTGAACCGCGTTGCTTTGCAACGACGGTTCCCAGCCTTTTCGGGCTTGGACCCCTAATAAAACAAGATTGTAAATACAAATGAAGACATATTTGCAGAAAGAACACTCAAATGTTCTATAATTATGTTGGCATGTTATGTAATTCATCCTCATAAATAATATGGTAAACAGAACAAAATCATGTTTAAAAAGGATATTCTTGTTGATGTCTTCATCTGGCGGAGCAGATAGATGGATAGATAGATGATGATTGATAGATAGATAATAAATAGACTTTATGTCATTGGGGACAGTTGTTCATTGTAAAAATGTTGTCATCAGCTACTGAATCTTGGTGTTCATTTATATGCCTTTAGTTCATTTTATTTTTAAATGTGTTCCATTGTGACACGTCTTAACCATTTTGCAGAACTATTTCCCGTTTACAATTACATTAATACCGATATCTGTAGCTTATCAGATACAATCAAATGGATGGTTATTTAAAGCCATGCCATCACAGTGAACAGTCCAACTTCAAGTCTTTACAACACAAGGAATTCTGGCGACTGGCACTTTCCAGAGGGAATTGGTTGACAGGTCAGGGATATCTCAGCCAACCTCATAATTACATTAAGTTTCTGTACTACACGGCGGATTAACAGGCAAATAAAAAAGCACAATATATAGCTATGTCCGGTTTTCCAAATGTAATCGGTGCTATTGACTGCACTCATGTTGCCATAAGGGCACGAAAGAGAATGAAAATGCTTTCATTAATCAAAAGCATTAATTCCATCAATGTCCAAATAATTTGTGATGCAGACATGTTTGCTCAATAATGTAACTAATGTTCCCCCACCCGTGGCAGACACACTTTTGCGATGAAGCGCTCAACGATTTTTGGCATCAACTTTGAAATCCGACCACTTTTTTATTTCGGCCATGGTCATTTTTTTGGCATTAGTGATGGCCACACTGTGCCCTCCAAACAACATTTTCCTCCTCATTTCCACCTTGCCAACAATAATTTCTATTTCACATTGAATTAGGTTTCTTTTTTTAAAGATATTACCATTAATATGCACATGAAATTAATACATTAATAACTTATATATTTCTTTTCCCCTTGGGGTAATGTTCTTAGTTAAACAAATAAATAATGTGCTTAATGAGAAGCATGGAGAATGATTTTAATGATCTTATTTGCCTCGTAGATATTTATTTTCTATAAATCTGACTCCATGAGTTTTATGTGTTAGCTGAGCAAGTTCAACCGGAGCCTAGCGGGCGTGTGTAACGTCCAGCCCTAGTTGGGGCTGTTATATGGACTCCCTTTTGTTTAGTGTCTCTTGTGTTTATGTCTCCCTTGTTGTTCAGTGTTATGCATGGTGGTTATGTTTCTATGTTTTGTTTCTAATGTTCCCTTTTAGTTGCTTCCCAGTATGTGATGTAATGGTTCCCCCTAGTTTCCCTTTTGTGCCTTGCCTTGTTTTGTCTTGAGATGTCTCCCGGTGTGTTTTGTTTTGGGTTTATATTCCCGCCCCTCAATTCCAGGTCTTGTCACATATTTCTGTTCACCCAATAGATCACGGTTTAGTTAATTCCCATGTCCAGGTGTTTTTCATTGTCGTCGTTAGTAAGTGTATTTAGGTTTAGTGTTTGGTCTTGTCTCTTGTCGTTCAATGTATCCTGTTACGTGTTCCTGTTGTTTCAGTACCTTATCTTTCTAGTTCGTTTAGCCCCACGTGGCAGTTTTGTTTTTCGAGTCCTGAGAATGAAAGTCATTGGATTATTGGAAACCCTTCGCGCCTGTCTCTCTCTCCATTTACTATGAGGAACCGTGACAGTGTGAACTTGGAAGCCGCTAGATAGCTAGTCTAGACGTGCCAACTCCCACTAAGTTATGTAATATGTACAGCTAAATCTGTCCTCGCGGATTCGCCTGCTACAGCCAGCAAGACCGATTTGCAATCAGCTCACCCCTACGTTTCAGATATGTTTTCCGGAAAACTGAACCGTTTAATAGGTGTGCGGCAGAAAGGAATGCCCTCAGATGGGCTGAACTTACTACCAAGCCAAATTTGCCCAAACAGTCCCTAAATGAGCCAGCCGCGAGCCCCACTACAAAAATAGAACTTCTCAGTGATTACATGTTAGGCCCTGAATAGCTTACTAGCAAAGTGTGTGTGTGATAATGAACAGAATACTAGTGAATGTAGTTAACAAGGTAGCAAGCAACACCCGAAAATCTCCCCTGGAGATTTACTGGGAATAACTGTAGTAGACTCAGACGGAACTCGGTATACAATCAAATAACCTTTAATTCCAGTTAAACAGCATACGAAATACAACACTTCAACCGGACAATGACATACAAGTTACATACCCAAAATAGTTCACGTTCTGAAATCCTTCTGCCTACCAAAAACTACAATTATTCTATATCTAATCACACGGCTAGAGCAAAGCTTGCCCGGAGCATCGTTTACGATTTGAACTCCACTAACTAGACTAACAACAAGCAATTTATGCTTCCTGCCCAGGTGATCCCCCAAACTCCTCCTTGTTGCATACCAAATGGTGATCACTTCACTTGGTGGTGATAGAACAAACAGGCTTGGTACCCGCACATTACATAATTCAATTATGCACAGTCTCGCTGGCGCTAGCCTTAGTAGCAACAATAGAACAGTGTTATAATATTTAAATATCTTCCAGAGGGGGAAGCTAGCATTTGTCTTCTCCTAGAAACCCTGTGGAGAAACCTGTAACTTGTGCAATGGCATGTGCCTCTACTTGTAATCCTGTGGAGAAAACATAAGACCTGTACAACCTTTTTTACATGTAAAAATACCAAACACCCTTTATGGGTGGATCAAAACCAAAATCACATATGTACAGGCTTAATTGTGTGACATACATTGATCTGTTGGGCATCAACCTTGGGCATGTCTGTTGTGCTGCAGTGGGGGTTTTGCCCCCTTTCCATGAATCTTAATTCATCCCCAGAAATCCTTTGTTAGATGAGGTGTGATGTGAAGCCAGCTGTTGAATGAGTCATTATTTGGTCCTATAAATATTAATTTCCCACTACAATTATTTTGACTAAATGCTTGGTGTGGTTCTAATGCACAACAAAGCAGATCTTTAATCACAACTTGATTTCAATATATGAGACGTATGCAATTTTATTTATTCCATATCTAAATCTGGATTATATGAAACATTGTTATTCTAATGTAAAGACAACCAACTTTAGTGTATAAGAACATAATTTCTGTACAGTGTTGTTAGAAAAAAATCACAGAACAGGTTAATTACTTTTGGAGGTTGGCTCCATTTATTATAAAACCATAAAAATTACTGATTATTTTACAGTAATAACCTGATCAAAAAAATGGCACATTTTGTCTTTCGGATGTTCGCAAGTAGGAGTCAGTCAAAGATCGGACAGGAATGCTGAGCTTTCCAATTTTCACAGGCGAAGGGGAAAAAGTCTAAAATCTATCCATAATGTGTCTATGTTATACCTAAATCGCTTGAAGTATGTCAAATTATTTTACTATCTCGCTCATCAGGCAGCTCGCTCTGGAGAGCAGGGTAGGGGTAACGCGCGTGTATATGGAAGTGTCCCACTACGCGAGAGATACGTTTGTGGAGTGAGTATTTGCTTGTCAACAAATGGTCTTTCACATTATAAACTCTTAAATAGGGAAGTTAAATTGCTTTTTGTCCATAATATTTGGTCAGTGTATCATTCAATTATTCTATTTAAAAACGGAAAAACGGAATAACAAAATTATTCCATTTAAAAACTGTTATCGCTCCTGTCTACTGTATTTAAACAGACCATGGAATTAAGGACAGGTACACGGTCCACGGATCATAAATTTGACCGATAATTTCGTTTTGGATTCCTTGTTTATTATATTTCTCGTTTCAAGCTTAAAACAATGTAACAAACGTCAGTTTTCAATTTTTTGTACATACAGAAAAATAGAAAAACAAAATATTGATTAGTTTTTTCGTTTTTGGTTTGCCAGATTAAATGGAAAAATTGAATGATCGAATGATACACTGACCAAGCTCCATGGTTTCCAAACATTTCTCTGCCAAGGAGAATGCCAGCTCGCTTCTTCATGATCTTAGTCTGGTCTTTAAGGTGGCGTTCAAATTGTCGAGACTTCTTTTTCCAACTTTACAATTTGCTCTATGAATACATTCTCAAATAGCAAGGGGGTCCGTGTACCCCGCGGCCAACCGTTTTAGTGCCCTAACTTAAAAAAAGGAATTTCGATTCACTGCTCGTTATCTGTTTACTCTAATTTTGATTTACCACTGTGGATTTCAGAAAACGAGCACCGTTAAGGAAGGCGTGGAAATGGGTGGGGCTTACGAACGAGGTAGGTTCAGTTTCATTAAGTATATACATCTGGGTTTGCGTTACTGCGAGAGAGTTTGTGCAACCTTGTCACAACATCTCCGACTACTATTTTTAGGAGGTTGGATGGCGCTGGGTACCGTCATATTATGGGTCGTTACCTTTGTCGTCTCCCTTGTCATGCATTTCTTTGGTAGTTATTATAAAATACATAAACAAGCATAGCTGTTAAATAATTAATACTTATTGTTGTGGACATTCTATCAACCTTTGTAATTACATAACAATTAGGAAAAATAAAATAACAAATAACCATGTCCCTCCCTCAAATAAATGTATTTAATGTATGAGGATATGAATTACCTGTACATAACCTCCAATAAAGGATTTTTAATCTTAATGATCGTCTCATGTGCTTAAGTCTTACATTGGCCTAAGTTGTAGTTAAATTGTGACATGTAGAAGAGGTGTGATCCAGATTGTGTCTTTTAATCTGATTTTTTGCACCAATGATTAGGGTGAATCCCATTTCTCTGTCTTACCCCTTCCCCTTAGTTTTGCACGTTCATGTGAGAGTAAGGGCTATCCCAATAGACCTCAACAGTCTCGCCCACAGCCGACTCCGGAAATAAGAATACAATACATTTTCTCCATTGACAATTTGAGTATAAGCAATTACATCGTAACCGTCGATGGTAGACTTAAAACCAGCTACGACATGACTAAGCGATTGTATATGCTCATATAGACGACAAAGGTTCATTAGGCACCAACCTCGTTTTGAGATAAATGTCTTTTATTCGCGATGTCTTTGATAAGTACTTCATTACCCACAATCCTAAACCAGCAGTGATGCCTCTGATTGGTAAACTCTGTGATGTCATGGAGACAAACTCGCGGTTACCATGGAAATGTTTACTGAGCCCGCGAAAAAGCTTTGCGTTTCCATCTCTGGCAGTCTGCCCGAGTTGTACGCCTGAGTCGTAGCAAAAATATGGATAGTTAGAGAACTGTAAATATGTTTACTGAGCTGTAGATTACATCATATTTCAAGGATGACATTGTGTAAGTGAAGTTAGCTATAGTTAGGTAATTTAGGGTAATTTAAAGGCGGAAAGACAACACTCGCAATGTTTTATGGGATGAGTAGTTCCTTTGCTCAGAATAAGATATATGTACACTGTGTGGTTTTGTGTTAGTCCTATTTCGATGAGGGTTCATTCTAGTATTCACTGTTCTATGTTGATAGAGGGAGCTGTTGTAACTGATTGCTTTCACCTGTGTTGGGTTGGTCTTGTGTATTTAAGCATGTTTGTTTTTGGGATTCCTTTGTGAGGTATTGTTGGTTTTTACTACGTACTGAGCTTTTTCGAAATAATCAGATTGTTTATCAGTGTTTAGACCATTGCTTATTCTTTATCGACCTTGAGTATTGCCTAGTCCCTGTTTATTCCAGTGTACTGTGAGTTTTTAGACATTGCCTGTTTTGACTACGATTTTGCCTAGCTCCTTTTTTTGAGGAAATAAAATACATCTATTCTTCTACTCTGCATCTGGGTCCCCTTCTCTTCTGGAGAGACCAGTATCATTACATAAACAGTCTTGTACCTTTGACTTTTTTAGATTTGCAGTTAATATTTTCACTGAAAATTATATTTTGTATGCTTATGAGTCACGTCATAGCTGGTTAGTCTAAGGCATTGTCTAAAACTCTTTATATACAGATTTTTCCAGAAGTCAACGGGAGAAATAAGTGGGAAATTTACTTCCGGAACCTAAGCTCTCTCAGACGAGGGGCGGGACTGTTGAGCATTTTTGCGAGCTTACTTGAAACCAAGGGGTACCCAGAATACACTGCATGACCGGCAACAATGGCAGCCAGATCATCAAGAAAGTCAAATAAATGTATTTTCGGCTTAAATAATTGACTTTAAAATGACCACAGACTTGTTTTGTGCTCTACACAGTCCTTGTATATTTGCAACCATGTCCTTAATTGAAATGTTTAAAAAAAAAAACTAGTTACCTTACATTTCTGATGTGAACAACAGTCCCGCATTTCAATGACTTGCCTTGAATGGACAACATGCATGTCTACAGTTTTAACTAAACTACATTAACAGCGGATTTCGTTTGATATCTTTAAGTTTGTGATCAACACTTGTCCCCTCTGGTGATGTAGCAGCCAGCTAGCGACGATGTATGATAACGCAACTGTAAACAAGTGGTGTCTCATTTCATAGAGGTATGTTTTTATCCCTATCCCTTACCACTCGGTTTTGAGGGACAAGGGCTAGGGTTAAGACGAAGGGAAGGGGTAAGACAGAGAAATGGGATTCACCCAAAATGGCATACACAAAGTACTCTACATCATTTCTCATTTATTTCATTTAATGCACAACACAAATGCAGTGTGAAAGTTTTTTATTTAATACATATTCATTCTGGATCCCAGGAAGAAATCACTGATTTTGTAAGAGCTCATGTGGATCTGCTGTAAAGACCATGTTACCTTTACACTACAGTCATTTACGAGACACTCTTGTCCAGAGAAACTAAATACAAGGACATCTCGTCAAGCAAATCATGGAAAAGTACCTTGCTGTAGGACAACATTTGTTCTGCAACAGAATCCGAACCATAAGATCAGTGTGGTGTACGGTGTACTCA
Source organism: Umbra pygmaea (assembly GCA_016801145.1). NCBI lineage: Eukaryota > Metazoa > Chordata > Actinopteri > Esociformes > Umbridae > Umbra > Umbra pygmaea. The sequence goes on along the minus strand of JACXGM010027575.1, from coordinate 7,250 downwards.
AATATAATGAGTACTTAAATTAGTCAACGTCCACCACCTCTGTTGTCCTTTTTAAAAATGTTATATTTATTTGTATGATACCATTTTCCAACACTGGTTTGCACATTCACTTTTTCAAATATGAATTGCTCTTACTACTGATTTGTGGTTGATTAACCTAGTTTCTCTTAAATGTTTGCACTTACTGTAAGTCACACTTGTCACGTTACGAAGTAGAGACAGCCGCGAGGTAGTGATAATCCAAAACTTTTATTTACCACACCAAAATAATACTGCCTCGTGGGGCAAACAAGTCTTCTTCCTTCATTCCAAATCCAACACATGCAACACGCAACGCCACAGTAAGACATAGACCGACAAGAGACAAGGGGAAAACAACCAGGTTAAATACTAAGACAGACTAATTGCTAACAAAAGACATCTGTGACTAAAGCAATGACTCAACCAATAATCTATACATAACCAATGACATGAACTAGACACAAGAGGGAGGCATAATCACACATACAGAGGGAGCACAGAGACCTTACATAAACAACCCCAACCCATGTGTGACAGAATCCCCCCCCTACAGCCCACAGCACCGAGGTGGGCTAAACAAGGGGGGACGAGAGCAGTAGGCAGAGAACCCCGGACCACTCACACCAGGCGGCGGCCAGGGGCAAGGCCGTTCAAGTGGCCAGGGGCCAGGGAGTCCAGGGGGTGGCCATGGACCTGGAGGGACAGAGAGGGGCCCAGGTTCTGGAGGGACAGAGAGGGGCCCTGGGTCTGGAGGGACAGAAAGTGGCACTGGGACACGGGCAGGGAATGGCACAGGAACAGTGGCAGGGAAAGCCACAGGGACCGGCAGTACAGGCCGCCCGGGGAAAGGCAGTTCAGGCAGCCCGGGGAAAGGCAGGTCAGGAGGCAAGGGGAAAGGCAGGTCAGGAGGCCCGGAGAAAGGCAAGTCAGGCGGCCAGGGCGGCAGGGTGTCTAGGAGCCCTGACTCCAGCAGGGCTTCCGGGAGACCAGAATCTAGCAGGGGGTCTGGGAGGTCCAGCGGTGATGTCAGCGACGGGGGTCCGGACGGGGGTCCGGACGTCAGCGACGGCTGAGACGGGGATCCCGACTTCTCCCAGGAGGCGTCATCGCCAAACCCTGGTGGCGGAGGGAGGAGCAGGACCTCCAGGTCAGTGGCAAGGATGGGCTTGGGTTTGGGTGTAGGTGACGCAGAGCAGGCTGCCACCAGAGGCTCTGGCTGAGGGCAGGCTGTTGCCAGAGGCGCCGGCGGAGGACTGACGGTAGGTGGGCTGAGTCCCGGAGGCAGGGAGGTGTCCATCTTGGGAGTTTGCCCGAACATTCTCTTCAACAGGCGAGAGAAGCCCAGGTGGTCCTCTAGCAGGGGGTGGTCCGCCTCCCATAGAGCCAGGGCGAAGGAAAGGGCTCCACCCGTCAGCCCGGATATAAAGAGGGCCACTAGGTCCCTCTCAGCTATGGGACTAACCTCCTGCCTCCTCGGTAGTCCCCTAACCCACCCTACTCTGGGCATAGGATCCCTGACCTGGGATAGGAGGGGTGGCCTGAGAGCTAGAACTGGGGACCTAGGGGCAAACACTGGGGCAATTACAGGGGCAATAACTGGTGCCCTAACTGGGGCCAAAACAGGTGCCCTAACTGGGGCCAAAACAGGTGCCCTAACTGGGGCCAAAACAGGTGCCCTAACTGGGGCTAAAACAGGTGCCCTAACTGGGGCTGAAACTAGAAACCTAGGGGGACTAGTACTCCAACGGGGGGCCCTATCCAGTGGACCACTGCCCTGAACCTGAGTACTAGCACGGCTACATAAACTAGCCTGACAGCTAGTAGAGGAGCTAGCGGCTAAGCTAGCCTGAGTGCTGAATGAGCTAACAGGGTTTCTGAAGCTAGCCTGTTTTTTCGGGGACCTACCGGGAGGTTTAGCCCACTGGATCCTGTTCTGGAGGAGTTTCCAGGCCCTCCGGACGTCATCCTCCTCCTCCGACAGCCAGATGTCCTCTCCCTCACCGTAGCCCTCGGCGGCTTCCTCTTCCCCCATGTGGAAGTCCTCCTCGTTGGAGCAATAGCCGTCCCACATGGAGGAGAGTCGAACCGACTTGGTAGCCTGCTCTCCCTCCCAGTCGTGGGACGACAGGCAGCCACTAACCAGCACCCCCCGAATATTTTCCTCGGGTCCAGCACCATACCCTCGCTGTCTCATAGACATGGTCGGTCTATCTGTCACGTTACGAAGTAGAGTCAGGCGCGAGGTAGTGATAATCCAAAACTTTTATTTACCACACCAAAATAATACTGTCTCGTGGGGCAAACAAGTCTTCTTCCTTCATTCCAAATCCAACACATGCAACACGCAACGCCACAGTAAGACATAGACCGACAAGAGACAAGGGGAAAACAACCAGGTTAAATACTAAGACAGACTAATTTCTAACAAAAGACATTTGTGACTAAAACAATGACTCAACCAATAATATATACATAACCAATGACATGAACTAGACACAAGAGGGAGGCATAATCACACATCCAGAGGGAGCACAGAGACCTTACATAAACAACCCCAACCCATGTGTGACAACACTGGATAAGAGTATCTGCTAAATCACTCAAATGTAAATGTTTATATGTCACATGCACTGAAATGCAGACGTAATTACATGTATGGTAAATATCTTCCAATGACTATAAACAAGGCAGTGATTAAAACAGGACAAAAAAATAATTAAAATAACAATACAATATATTAAAAAAGATAAATTAAGTACAAGGGACAAGGTAGACAAGACATAATCCAAAGGTTGTGGATATGTTCTCGATTCCTCCAGCCACCAAGAACCATATCCCCACAAAATAAAAATAAAACTCCCTCAATATGGCTACTCCATGAAGTCTGACAGCTGCCCAGCCTGATCCACTTGGCACTCATCAACAAAAAAGTCTACTTAATTGTACTTGAAATGTAATTCATTTACTTTGAAAGTATACATCAAATATACTTAAATATATTGAATTCATACTGATGGCTAAACATAAGTGTAATTGAAATATAATACTGGAATATAATTTAAATATACTTTTTTTACTTGGGCTGTCATGTAGGTTCCGCCTCCAGAACTAAATTTGAAACTTAAAATAAAGAAACTTGAAACTTAAACAGGGAGGGATGGCATGCAAAAATCAGACAACCTTTACTCAGTGGAGCAAAGAGCTCCTAGGTGAGCGTTGGGTCAGTTCTCTGCTCTCTTTCCACCAGCTAGCTGTATCAACAGCATTGCCGCCCATTTCCTTGTTAACAATCCCCCAGCTACCTCTGTACCTAGCAGCCAGTGCTCCAATGTAATATCAATAGCCAAATCAAAAAACATTGTAATAAGAAGTGTTCGTCTCTCGATGGTTGAGACAGCAGGCAAACTAGGCAGACTGACGGTTATAGATTCCTCTTCTGACTGCCCAGCAAAACTCAGTTCCCAACACACAACACAGAAATGTATACCAACAGCAGCCATCCCCAACTACCACTTTGATTAACAACAACTCACTACAGATCAAGGTGCAAGTATTAAGCCTTTTAACAGCCTGATATAACAAGTGATTTTAAAAATGTCATGAAATTCATCATAATCATATGACCATGTATGATTTCAACTACAAAGTTTTCAGTTAGACAGGTCTTGTCAAAGGACTGAATGGAATTCCAAATAAATATAAAAAAATGAAAATAATCTGATCTGGTATCTGAAATTGTAGTTAGGGAATTAAGAGAATATTACCATTAATATGCACATGAAATTAATACATTAATAATTGAAATATTTCCTTTTCCCTTGGGGCAATGTTCTGAGTGGGCCTCGCGGGCGTGAACTTGGAAGCTGCCAGGTAGCTAGCCTGGACGCTCAGAGCCACACTAAGTATGTAATATGTACGGGCTACCTGTCCTCAGGGAGTATGCCTGCAACAGCCATGCGAGATCTAAGGTACATTGACTCCCTCCTAAAATCTGAAATGCTTCCGGACGCTGAACTGCACAATAGGGGCGAGGGATAAGGAATGCCCAGGGGTGGGCTGAACTTTTCTCCCCAGTCAAATTGCAACACAAAAATCCCTCTTGTACCAGCTGAGGGCGCCGCTGCAGGTAGTTTACGTCTCAGTGATTACACGGGAAGCCTGGAATAGCTTGCTAGCAAAGGGTGTGTGTGTGTCTTAAATGAACAGAATACTATTGAATGCAATTAACAAGGTAGCAATCATCACCCGAAACTCTCCTCCGGAGATTTACCGGGAATAACTGTAGTAGACTCAGATGGAACTCGGTATACAATCAAATTACATTTAATTCCAGTTGAAGAGCATAAGAATACAACACTACAACCGGACAATGAAATACAAGTTACATACCCAGAATAGTTCACGTTCTGAAATCCTTCAGCCTACCAAAAACTACAATTATCATAGTGATCTAAACACAGAGCTAGGACAAAAGCTTGCCCGGAGAATCATTTTACAATTTGAACTCGACTAACTATACTAACAACACTGCAATTTAACCTTCTCGCCCAGGTGATCCCCCAACTCCTCCCCCGCTGCATACCAAATGGTGATCACGTCACTTGGCAGTGATAGAACAAACAGTCTTGGCACCCCCACATTACATAATTCAATTATGCACAGTCTCGCTGGCGATAGCCTTAGTAGCAACAATAGAACAGTGTTATAACATTTACGTGAAATTGAAATGTCCCCCTCGAGGGGGGAAAAATACGTTTCCTGTGGAACCGCCGTACTGGCGCAAATACCATTACAAAAGAATGGGACACACACATTTACATGATATTGAACTGTCCCAGCCCAGGGGGGAACAAACACTTTACTGTGGAACCTTCAACATTCTCGCCAGCCAACTAGAATAGTTATCTGTAAAAAAAAACATGACTTGTGCAACCCAATGTGAATGTAGCCATTATTTGGTCCTGTGAACATTAATTTCCCACTACAACATCTTCATCAGAGGCAACCTGCTTAACTGAGGTTAGGCCAGTATCAATCCCATGTGGCATTCCTACTTATCTTTTCCAGTGTCTTCTCAAGATTTCCAGTTCCTTCTAAAGAGAAACATCAGAAAGGATAGTAGAGGTTTCTAATATTACACCAGGACTGTTTGTTATATTGAAGTATTTAAACTCACCCTGAAAACATTAATTTACAGTATTAAAAGTATCATGAAAACATTCATTTAGACTGTAGTTATTTTTGTTATAGTCTGAATGATTGAGCCAGTAAACAACCTACTAGATCCCACAAACCAGAAAAGTTTAACAAAAGCCAAAATACAAAATTATATTTTATAAGGCCAATACCACAGCTAAGAGCTGTTCATTGGCAAGAAACAAAGCAGTGTGCCTGGAGGTTACACTTAGCTGTGATATGTTGACAATATACAACATACACTTGATGCCTTATTGCTATTAAAAACATGTTAACAACAGAATATAGAGCATTAAAAAAGGATGCCATACCTGTATATGGTACTATGGCCATCGTCCTTTTAATATTCAGGATACAAACCTTCTGATATAAAATTGCTCATTAACCATAATCTGATTTCACAAGCTTTTTAAAAACAATATGCAAAAAACAGATCTTTACACTGATTACAATGTAATGCTACAAATTAATACACTTTTTCACCTAAAAACATTATGCTTGTCCAAGATGGGAACAAGATGTAAAGGAGTTCACTATCAATCAGCATTCCCCACCACTCATCCATACATTCAACACCCATTACCTGCTCCCAGGCAGATTTAGTTATGTTAGTGTTTGTCCAATGACATAATCCATGAATAGCCCTGATAAATCAATGGTTTTGTTGAGGTAGATGAGTCAATAATACATCCCAGGGCTAATTAGGGCGTATGACATGAAAGCCTGAAAATTTTGAGGAGCCAAAAGCTCATAGGACTTTAAGTTATTGAAAAGTGTTTTCCAGGCATATCTGCCTTGGAGGCAGAAATTATTTGATTGGCTGATTCAAAACAGAGGGCGGACCTCACATTAAAGGAATACTTCACCGCTGGACAGATTAATATATATTTGAAATGGGTCTTTTATGTTTAAGAAATGTTATAAAGTTTAGAATTTGGTTGCTTCTGGTTCAAGAAAAGCCAAAAAATGTAGTTTTGGGTAAATTGGATGAAATTCAACAACTCCCAGAATGCACTTGCTTAATTGCTCTACTAAGCCACGCCTACCGGTTAGAGAGGGCAGGAGTAATTTAACCCTTGTGTGGTGTTCATATTTTTGTTACTCAGCCAGTGTTCGTGGGTCTGGTGGACTCGCTACATTTTTGGCGTTTTAATTCAACAAATTTCAACAATTTTATTTTAAAATTCTCAATATATGTTTACTTAATCCCAATTAGAAGCAATATGAACAGCATATATGGCTAATATTTAGGGGCCAAGCCCCATAGGGGATGGACCCCTATTGTATCTGTTGGTTTTATTATTATTATTATTAAGTGTTCTTGCCTTTGGCAAGGAACACATACTATTATCCGACATATATATTATTATTAAGTGTTCTTGCCTTTGGCAAGGAACACATACTATTATCCAACAAATATATTATTAAGTGTTCTTGCCTTTGGCAAGGAACACATACTATTATCCGACATATATATTATTATTACTAAGTGTTCTTGCCTTTGGCAAGGAAAACATACTATTATCCGACATATATACTATTATTATTAAGTGTTCTTGCCTTTGGCAAGGAACACATACTATTATCCGACATATATATTATTAAGTGTTCTTGCCTTTGGATTATAGAATACTTAATATTATATAATATTATATAATATGTATTATAGAATACTTATGGAAGATGGCGCCAGAGTGTTTGTTGGCGAGCCGTCTCCTACCTGTTCTAACCGTGTCTTGGTTTGTTTTACTGTTCTTATGTTTAACAACACAAAATGTTTCCTCATTACTAACATATGATCGCGCATTTCTCCTCACTATCCGTCAAAAAGTTCTCGATCAATGCTACATTCACTGTGGGAAAAGTGGATATTCTAATCAGCCACGGCTAGACCTACCTGTTTCATCGTTCGGCGACCTGCTACCTCTCCGCAGTACGGTCCGAAAGAAACGCCGAAAAAGACGAGGCAAACGCGGCGGCTTGCTGATCAGAAGCCGAAGACAACTGGGTCCGCTCTGTGCTGTTCCTCGGTC
>JACXGM010027574.1:0-14425 GCA_016801145.1 Umbra pygmaea | reverse complement strand
CTTAAATACTGGATGGAGTGAGCAGGTGTGGTGAATCAGGATAATTGAGTCCGGGTATGGGAACTGTAGTTCTGAGGAGGCATGACTAGGGAAGCTGTAGTCCATAGGAAGAAGAACTGGGGAATGGGAATTGTAGTTCTGAGCAACATAAACAAAGTAGGTGGCTGTTTCCAGGGAATGGGAACTGGGAAACGTTACAGCACCAACAGTAGATAATGTTAAATCCATTACATACATCAAGCCAGGATCTAAACACTGTTCACTAAACTCTACATCAAACAGCTAAGAAACAATGTTCCTGTTTCTCACAGGGAAGCAAGAATAAATAAAGCGACCATTGTTGACTGCATAGACAGTAACCACCGTAACGTGAAACACACGTTAAGCAGCCCTATTATACTGTAGCTCAAGCAACTAATAGAACCTGGCTGAACATAATCATCAATTAAACAGTATATGTAAAATGCTCTGGCTCAACCTAACCTAACTATAACCAGGAACTGCTTAACTGGAAGAGCTGTCGCAAGTCCTTAAAGGGACAATCATACATTTTACAGAGAATCCTAACCACCATGCTATGCACTGAATATATTTACACAAAACACAGAAATTAAACTAAACATAAATATGAGTCCATGCTCAGTCTATGTGCGCCAGCAAACACTGGGCTGATCGTTACACATTTAGTACTACAGCCTATTATCCGATGTGATGTCATTACGAATTCCCCCTAAATTGATGACTGATAATCTTGTTAGATTTAGGCATAATAGCTTTATCATCTGCTGAAGTTAACAAAAGGGTTAGCTAGCAGGATTTTTCACCAATGCGCTGAAACTGTTGTAATAGCATATTCATGTAACGCATCTACTACATTCATTGCTAATAATTGTTGATTTTATTGTGGGGCAAACAGAGTATCATCAATAAACAATACTTTTCAAAACAGACCTATTCCTGATATTTGGCAGACTACCAATAGCTGGCAGGAATATTTGTTTGACTTAATAGGCGAATGTTAACTTATATGGTGGCTTGAGTATTTAGCCAATATACTGTGACTACCTCTGTTATTGGTTCTATAATGTTAACTTATATGGTGGCTTGAGTATTTAGCCAGTATACTGTGACTACCTCTGTTATTGGTTCTATAATGTAAACGTATATGGTGGCTTGAGTATTTAGCCAGTATACTGTGACTACCTCTGTTGTTGGTTCTATAATGTTAACTTATATGGTGGCTTGAGTATTTAGCCAGTATACTGTGACTACCTCTGTTATTGGTTCTATAATGTTAACTTATATGGTGGCTTAAGTAGTTAGCCAGTATACCCTGACTACCTCTGTTATTGGTTCTATAATGTTAACCTATATGGTGGCTTGAGTATTTAGCCAGTATACTGTGACAACCTCTGTTATTGGTTCTTGTTCCTTGTTATGTTTTGCAACTCTTGGATGAAGGGGTGAGGTTTTGTTAGTGAAGAAGAAACTCAAGTTTTTCAATGTGCTGCGCAATGACCTGTTTTCTGATGTTGGAAGCGAGAGTTGGTGAACTGACGCCCTGGTCAGACCAATTGCAGCAGTGTAGTTTGGTATGTCAGAAATACATTCATTTTCAATAGAACGCTGCATTTGGCTGCATTGCTTGCATTGCAGAAGCAGTTGCGGTACATTTTGAGTGATGCATCTGTTCGAAATATTTAACGGATGCTTGCGTTGCAGAAGCAGTTGCGGTGCATTTTGAGTGATGCATCTGTTCGAAAAATCAAACGGATGCTTCAAATTGCATGCGTTGGACACACCTACAAATCTACTGTAGCTTGGGTAAGGGGAGTGTTTTATTACAAAGCAGAGAGAATGTATGCCAAAATGTTTTTGCTTGGCTTTGAAAATGTTTAGGCATCTGTGATGCATTGCCGCAACCCGACTTAATGGAAGTAACGCCAAGAAGTCGCTAAGGGACTGTTATTTTTTAATTTAAGGGGCTACTGGAGGAGTTTTGGGATCTTTAGTCAAAATAGACTTGACCCTCCCTTTGCCAGCAATACATTTTTCTATGACCGTCCAAAATGATTGTGAGAAAAGGCATGACCGTCAACAACTCTTTATTGATGCCTTCTGTACTGGTGTGTGCTTGGCAAAGATATACAGATAGCCACTGTTTTTTTTACAATCATGACATACATGACTTAACCTCTGCTTTCTCATCTTACACATAACACTCCACACTCCAGTAGATTTACTCACTAACATTGTTTTGGAAACACAATAAGCATGGAAACTTAATGTACACCTCCTGCATTGCTGCATTACTTCAAATACTAAGCATACACACACACACACACACTTTCCAAGTGTCCATTATTCTCATTTTCCAATGATGCCACAAAGCCATTTATAATCACACACTATTTTCTGAACCTAGTTCAGTCTCCTTTAACACACTATTCCTTTAAAAAAGCACCAATTTAACAGGTTCTCATTAAAGTAATATAATTAAATCAAGCTGTGTTCAGTTGATCAGACCAATCACTTATGAGTAGGCTAGAATGAGTAGGTGAGGTCCATTCATATGGACTATGCTACTAATATCCTAATTGTAAGTGTTTTTTTAACAATGCATTTGTATTCCTTAATTAAGAAGTAAACACTGCATTCTCTGTCATTTTACTCAAAAGTTGTTAAAAGTAATCCTGGCCCCTATGAAAATATATATGTCTGGGTCCCCATCTTAGATATATTAATATTATTATGTGGTTATTAAGATCTGAACAGTGCATGCAGTACTCATCTTCCAATACCAGATTGTGTCTCTAATTAATTGAACACCTACGCCAAGCTATTGTATCACAAATTATTGTAACAACCTGGCAGGGACTATTGTAATGAATCTCTCCCAAGGTACAAAAAGTAACAATGTTTATTAAGTGCAGGGTTTACCAATTCAAGGCAGCAACAGCAACGGCGAAGGCACAGAGGAATGATCCAAGGCAGAATAATGATCAAAGCAGGGTTCAGGCCAGAATAACAATAACAGAAACACAGGCTAAGGTACAGAGGATAATCCTAGGCAGAACAATCAATAAACATGGCAAAGGTCGAACCGGAATATCAATAACGTAAGAGAATGCTCAGAATAGTGAAGAGTAATACTCACAATACCTCGCAAAGAGGCAATGGAGTGTGTTTGTCTTATATACTGATGAAGTGAGAGCAGGTGTACTGAATTTGGATGATTGAGTCCGGGTATTGGGAAATGTATTTCTGATCAGTCCAGGAAGGGGAAGATGTAGTTCTCTGTGAAAGGAAACGGAATGTTACAGAGTCCAGGTTATGGGAAATGTAGTCCTGATCAGTCCAGGAAGGAGAAGATGTAGTTCACAGGGAAGAGGAACTGAGAAACGTTACAGAACCCCCGCCCCCCAAGGCGCAGCTCCAGAGGCGCCGAACAGCAACACGCCACTGGACACCAGGCGACAGAAGACCCAGGCAGGAGACTGCAGCGGCAGAAACCAGAGCGGCGGAGGCTCCCCAGGGCGAAGCAGATGAGCAGAAACAGGCAGGTGGAGGGAATCCAGGCGGGCCAGAGGGCGAAGGCAGCAGCAGCAGACCGGAGGGACGAAGCAGTAAGGCAGAATCCACGGCCCCGCGGGAGGCGGCCAGGCCGGAGGGGGCTTGGAGGGCCAAGGCAAAGGCGGACCAGGCACCGGAACCACAGCAGACCCAGGAACCTGGAAGAAAATAGCACAAACAGTCACAGACAAACAGACAGACACAGAGAAGGACACAGAGAACGGGGCAGGCATAGACCCGGGGACAAGCACCGGAGCGGGGACTAGGGCAGACACTGGCACGGTGACAGGAACAGGACATGACACTGGGAGAGGAGCAGGACACGGCACTGGGAGAAGAGCAGGCTCTGGGACGAGGGCAGGCTCGGGGACGAGGGCAGGCTCGGGGACGAGGGCAGGCTCGGGGACGAGGGCAGGTTTTGGGACGAGGGCAGGCTCAGGGACCAGGGCAGGCTCGGGGACCAGGGCAGGCTCGGGGACGAGGCTCAGGCTCGGGGACGAGGCAAGGCTCAGGCTCGGGGACGAGGCAAGGCTCAGGCTCGGGGACAAGGCAAGGATCAGGCTCGGGGACAAGGCAAGGCTCAGGCTCGGGGACAATGTTTATTAAGTGCAGGGTTTACCAATTCAAGGCAGCAACAGCAACGGCGAAGGCACAGAGGAATGATTTAAGGCAGAAAAATGATCAAAGCAGGGTTCAGGCCAGAATAACAATAACAGAAACACAGGCTAAGGTACAGAGGATAATCCTAGGCAGAACAATCAATAAACAAGGCAAAGGTCGAACCGGAATATCAATAACGTAAGAGAATGCTCAGAATAGTGAAGAGTAATACTCACAATACCTCGCAAAGAGGCAATGGAGTGTGTGTGTCTTATATACTGATGAAGTGAGAGCAGGTGTACTGAATTTAGATGATTGTGTCCGGGTATTGGGAAATGTAGTTCTGATCAGTCCAGGAAGGAGAAGATGTAGTTCACAGGGAAGAGGAACTGAGAAACGTTACAACTATAGCCAGGTTGTGGTAGAAAAGGAACTGAGAAACGGACTAGAGTATTTGTATGCATTGGGTGTATATATATATGTGCATTCTAATTACTGTGGATATTCCAGTCTATGTACTGTTGTTTAATATTATGTATGGGATACTGGCTCCATCCTCTGGAACACTCAGGGTGTAGGTCCTATTACTGGGGTAGCTTAATATACAGATGTAGCTCATAGTAGATAATTACTTCTACACAGGTGTGTGGGGTTTGGTTATCAGGGACCTATATAGCTTGTAGTGTTCTAGAGGGTGGCACGTTTCATTTTGGGTTTACCCCTGTCTTTATGTTGCTCTTTTTCTGCTGTGCTGTGCTGCTATGCTGTCTTCTCCACGTAATTGAGTCGTAAGTAGGTGTTATTGTGTATTTTAGCCAGGCGTACAACCTTAGTGCTGTTAGCGTGTCTATGCCACGGAAAAGGCATATTATATCAGTATAGTATTCGGTTGGTATGTAGCTGTCATTTCCAGCAGTCGCAGTACATTTATGTTTGTATGAATTTATCTACAGCGTCTGAAATAAACCTACAGAACTCTGATTCCTGCTTTGGTATTCATTCCTTCGCCAACATACAAACACCACTACACCATCTGGTTGTTTGTGACAGAATGAAATGCCAAAAGAGGAACTCGAGAGTGAAGAAGGGCAAACCGACTATGCTCTCTTACCCAGTCACCACCATTGGAGGAGCGCAGTTTGGAGCGCAGCCTGTTATGAAGACGGCCGAGGAGGAGATTCTGAGGCTGCACAGGGTGTTCGGCAACACCCCGCCGATTTGGCCATATGGGGACTATTTTACACCAGCCCTTACCACCACGCCTGAGCCCTAGATATACCCCTATTAGGAAGAAGAGCTGGGCCTCTTCTCCTCAGAGTAGGAGGATGAAGAGGAGTTGGACAATGAGGACTGGGGTCTCCCCAATTATCTTTTGGGGGGGCTATGGGGAGTGGAGACAGGCTTCCACACTCCCATTCGGCAGCAACAGCCCGGCTCCAGAGGAAAAGCCAGGGCAGGCGGCATCAGCTGAGGATGGTGAGGATGGAGAGGAGCAGTGGCTCCGGAGGAGGCCTCACCAGGCCAAGGCCCCAGCACAGCCGGCCCACCAGGGTGAGGCCCCTGCACAGCCGGCCCACCAACCCAAGGCCCCAGCTCAGCCAGCTCAACCAACTCACTGTGAATCACGGCCCACTGCTCCGCTGACTACAGGCCCCCCTGCTACGCTGGAACCAGGGCCCCCTGCTCCGCTGACTACAGGGCCCCCTACACAGCCTATACCAGGGCCACCTGCACAGCCTGAACCAGGGCCCCCTGCTTTGCTGACTACAGGGCCCCCTGCAAAGCCTGAACCAGGGCCCCCTGCTCCGCTGACTACAGGGCCCTCTGTAAATCCTGAAACAGGGCCCCCTGCGAGGCTGGAACCAGGGCCCCCTGCGACGCTGGAACCAGGGCCCCCTGCGATGCTGGAACCAGGGCCCCCTGCACAGTCTGAACCAGGGCCCCCTGCAATGCTGGAACCAGGGCCCCCTGCAATGCTGGAACCAGGGCCCCCTGCACAGCCTATACCAGGCCCCCCTGCACAGTCTGAACCAGGGCCCCCTGCAACAATGGAACCAGGGCCCACTACTACGCTGAAACCAGGGCCCCCTGCTAGGCTGAATACAGAGCCCCATGCACAGCCTATACCAGGGCCCCATGCACAGCCTATAAAAGGGCCACCTGCACAGCCTGAACCAGGGCCCCCTGCTACGCTGGAAGCAGGGCCTCCTGCACAGCCTGAACCAGGACCCCCTGCTCCACTGGAACCAGGGCTCCCTGCTATGCTGACTACAGAGCTCCAAGCTACGCTGACAACGGAGCCCCCTGCCCAGCTTGTCCCAGGACCCTCTGCTGCTGCCCCGCCTCTGGGGTCCACTGCTGCTGCCTTGCCTCCTAAGAGGTCGCCAGCAGCTACGCCAGGGAGACTACATGGGCTTTATAGACCTCCTGCAGAACCTCCAGTAGGGGGTATGTTTATGGGGGGGCGGGACAGGTAGGCTGTAAAGACACCTAACACCCCCAGTAAAACCTCCACCCACGTGCAGGTGGATTGTGAAGGGCGCTCTCAGGTACTGTGGGGGGGACTGTTTTGCCCGCCCTCCCTCCCTTCCTTCTGTGTTTCCTGTTTTGAGGCCCCTGCACAGCCAGCCCACCAAGCCAAGGCCCCAGCTCAGCCAGCTCAACCAACTTACTGTGAATCACGGCCCACTGCTCCGCTGACTACAGCCCCCCCTGCTACGCTGGAACCAGGGCCCCCTGCACAGCCTATACCAGGGCCACCTGCACAGCCTGAAACAGGGCCCCCTGCTTTGCTGACTACAGGGCCCCCTGCTCTGCTGACTACAGGGCCCCCTGCAAAGCCTGAACCAGGGCCCCCTGCTCCGCTGACTACAAGGCCCTCTGTAAATCCTGAAACAGGGCCCCCTGCGACGCTGGAACCAGGGCCCCCTGCGAGGCTGGAACCAGGGCCCCCTGCGATGCTGGAACCAGGGCCCCCTGCACAGTCTGAACCAGGGCCCCCTGCAATGCTGGCACCAGGGCCCCCTTCACAGCCTATACCAGGGCCCCCTGCACAGTCTGAACCAGGGCGCCCTGCAACAATGGAACCAGGGTTGTTGTTTTCTGTTGTTTTTTTGGGGGGGCCTACTGTCTCAACCTGGCAGGGACTAAAGCCAGGTTGTGGCAGAAAATGAATTGAGAAACGGACTCTAGTGTATTTGTATACATTGGGTGTATATATATATGTATATGTATGTGTATATGTGCATTCTAATTAGTGTGGGTATTCCAGTCTATGTACTGTTGTTTAATATTATATATGGGATACTGGCGCCATCCTGTGGAACACTCAGGGTATAGATCCTTTTCTATTACTGGGGTAGCTTAATATACAGATGTAGCTCATAGTAGATCATTACTTCTACAAAGGTGTGTCGGGTTTGGTAATCAGGGACCTATATAGCTTGTAGTGTTCTAGAGGGTGGCACGTTTCATTTTGTTAAATTATCAAATGTTAAATTATGTACACTGTAACATCTGCCCGCTCCTCCTTGATATCCACTGCAACATCTCTGAACGGTAACCCACAAGAACACAATAGTCATGAACGCATCCCCATATCCTGGTCCCAATCACCAGAGAACTGACACCTGTTTCCCTACCTGACAGTATTTAAGCAGCCCAGCATATCTCACTCATTGTGAGGTATTGTTGTTCCATTGTAGCACGTAGTGAGCCTTTTGATTATCAAGTTCGCATTTACTGGTCTGACCGTCTTTTTGGATATATCTGCCTTCCTTTGGAATTCCCCTTTGTGCCTCTGCCTTCATCTATTCTGCCTACACTGTACCGACTCCTGGCTGTTCTCCTGACTCCGTCCAGCCTGCTCCTGCTACGCTCCCCCGTAAGAACTCCTGAGTATCGACCTGTGCCTGCCCTGACTTCCCTTTACATGAATCGAACCCTCGCCTACCTCAACTGCCACGCCCGGTGTATAGTCCTTCTGCCTGACCCTTCTGACCATTCTCTGCCTGTACGATTAAATACATAATTGTGGATAATCTGTCCCAGAGTCTTATTCATTACATACACAACCCCGTGTTAGACACTTACTGACAGTTCTTACTAATTTCTCTATAACAGCATTTCTATACAAAGTACAGTATTTTTATTATTATATAAAACATATTGTACACTAAGGTAAGTGGGTAGACTGCCAGTTACCTTCATAGTTGCAGTGGTTTATTCTCCCACATGATGCAAACTATGACTTATACTGCACATACTCTTTATATCTGTCTGGTGGTCTGATGACTCAACCTCGAGATGTAATGTGCACTGGAGCCTCTTGTGTTACAACTAGAGGTGGGTCAACTTCTGAGGATGTTGTTGGGGAATCGTGAAGGGGTTTCAGATGGCACCGGTTCCTGCATAACACTCCCATGTCTGTCTGGACAAAGTTAGATCGAGGTAAGAATGGCTGACTTCGCCCATTCTCTTTCTCCATCCAGTTTTACAGTGATGTTGTTACCTGACTGAAGGTCTGACAGGGGTCTGAGGTTGTGTCTCTTGTTATAGACATGCCTGTAGTTTTGTTTTGCTCTCTCATCAACGCACCTTCCTTGCTGGATATCTGGCCATGCCGGTTTTAGGTTAGTTTCCAGAGTGGGAATTGTGGTGCGGAGCTGTCTGCCATGCATTAACTGCACTGGGCTTTTTCCTGTTGCTTGTAGTGTTGCTCGGTAGGTCATGAGAGCAAGAAACGGGTTCGTTTCAGTATTCTCTTGGCACAGCTGTTTCTACTTCATCGTTTGCTTGAGGGTAGTGAGGGCTTAAGGTGGTATGTTCAAAATCATAGTCCTTAGAGAACTCAGCGATGTGATTTTTCCGGATTAATCCGGAATTCCGGATTTTCCGACCTGAAAATGTGACCTACGTGAATCATGCAGATCTGTAATAAAAAGTGGGGCGGGGAGAGGGGGGGTCAAGAGCTGCCGGGGTGAAAAGGAGGGGATATGAGGCTGCAGGGCTCGACATTAAGGCTTGTCCGTTTGTCAAGGAGCTCGTAGAATCACTTGTCCGAATGGACAAGTAGAATTAATTGTAATTTTGTTTGTTCTCAAACACGTTTTGCTGCACGGTGGTCACATGACACAGACACCCCTCTGTTTTCACACTGCTGCAAGTGCTCATTCCCTGTTCAATACTTTATCGAAGTAGTCTAAAGTTATGCACATATAAAGGTTGTGATTCATTGCATATACATAATATACGATTGTGATATTCAAAGTGTTACTGATGTTTAATAGTTGGACAAAACAATCACATCTTTTATTAAACTGCGCGACAGCAATTACCGAAATAGAATGAGCGCGTATCCGAAAGATAATCCAGAAGCATTGCGCGAGAGAATATTTCTTTAAAGTGATACTTTTAATAGCATGTTCCAAAAGTTAATTTACATGCATGAATGTCGTTACAAGTCAGGGTTGGAAATTAGCACACGCGAAAAAAACGTGTCACTTCCCCAGTATTATAATACAAAGTAGGCTATAAATTAATGAAGAAAATATAAAGGGCAAATAATGTATTACAGATGTGAGGGATTTAATGCGAATATGATACGATTAGGCCATATAATGTTATTTTTCGTGATCGAAAAAAGTATAACAAGTAACCATTTCATGCGTAGAATGTCAATGTTAAGAGCTCGTTGGTGAAAACACGGGTGGTGGTGTTCTGATAGGCGGCATTCTCGTTTGACCAGAGAATCTTAAACACGCACGCACACACAAATGTGACTGTAGGATGTCGAAGTTCTCAATAGTTGCTTAACAACTGATTCTAAGTCAAGTAGCCGATCTTACTTCGCCATAATATGTTTTCTTATTATTTATCATGTTGGTATCATTGCTGAAGAAGCATTTGCTTGCAATTTTGATTGGAGCTAATAAAAAAATTGTTTGGATTATTTTCCCAGATGTTTTACAAGCAGATCATTATAAAACGAATTTACAAATGTAAAATTAAATGTTGATTAAATAAATATTGTGGAATAGGTTACAGCAGTAAAGTTTTAGGCTACACCTCTAAAGTGTGAGATTACCTACTATTAGACATCCAAAGTAAAAAAGATAAAAATAGTAGTAGGACATCCAATACACAGATTAGCACAATTTGTCAATCATCTAAAAATCATTGGTCTCACAGACTTGTCTTTTTTGTAATTTGGCTAATAAGACATATTAATGATGAATTTGATGTATTGAAGCAATATAGAAGAGGCAAATGCGTTTTCATTTTTGAATTCGTAGAATTGGCTGGTAAAATTAGGGCATCCACCAGCCAGTGGCTAAGTTAATTTCCCAGCCTGGATACGATTTGAACTGCAACTGGTTGAGATGGCAACCTTAAAGCGGTAGCTAAAACCTTTATTTCACATATTATGTCTCGGTCACAGAAGTAAAAACAGATGTAGCAGTAAACCATGTTATTTCTAACTGGGAATACATCCATTATACTTGAGAATGTTGTCAAACATATTGCCTAAATAATCTGAGTAACTGTAGTAGTACTTGTTGCCAGTGACCCACATTTTTGTTTGAGGCCCTGTTGTAAATGTGAGGGCACTTCACGTTGAATTGAATTGCTGCTTTTAAGAGAAAAGGAGTTGGTATTTTTCTAGATGGCACTTAATTCCCTTGCCAATGACCTTGGTACCATTGCTAAAATCCCTCCCTGAAAGGGAAAAGTTAAAATATACTTTGATATTTTGACAGATCGCTGTAGAGCCTTGGTTAAAGCTGCTCGTGAGATGATCATCACTTCCTTCTAGTTATAAATAGCATCAAATAAACATGAATGAACATAAGAACAAATGTTGTTTTAACCCCGGACGGAAAGGCGTCCCACTGTTACACATCCAGCAAATAAGTTATGTTGTAAAATATTTTAAATTTTATTTTTTAAATTCAAATAAGTTGTTCTCATGTGTCAAAAAAAGTTGGATGTTGCACATCTAGCTGTAAAATAAATAAAAATGATTTTTTTGTTCAAATAAATTGTTATGGGTCCTGCTTCTATGGGGGGGGATGCTCTCAGTATATTTTCCTTCTTTTTTGTCCTTAGCCAATCACATGCCTGAGAACTGCATAAACTCTCTGCCTGAAAATTGCGGACCATTATCTGTGATCAATATATTTGGGCACCCCCACCTTGCAAAGATACCTGATGGCTGCTACTCTCTGCTGCGAGATCACGCACAGTGCACAACATGTAATGCCTAACAGCTGAGAGTAGCAGCCAAGTGTTATTTAAATATACTTCTGATATACTTTCAAAACTTTTCAATGCTACTTTTTATAAGTACAGAATCTATTTGTACTACTGTAGAAGTTTGGTACCATTCCAGGCATTATTAGTGGGGTTATTTACGAGATACACCCTTGGTTCCATTAGCGCCTGCACTAAGCCATTCAGCTGATAGCGCTAACTCGACCAATGTTATAACAAGGGAAAAAAGCTTTTGTGGGGTTGTTTGGCTTGAGGTCAAGGTGCAAGGGACCCTAGGGTTATATTACTACGAACCATCACTTTAAGCAAAATTGCTTTATTAACTTACAAAATTGAGTTTGTTTTTCTTACAAATTTCTATATAATCACTTTCAACAATTATTTTGAGTTCAATGAAGTTATTGGGTTTTATAGTGTAATATTGATCACAATAAATATGTTACAGTTAACAGCACTGCAAGGACACATAAAAATATCCTAAACACGGGATGTTGCTCAGGTGTTAAGCCTTTGTATGACAGTTTAGGACTAAGTCCGTGATCGGATCAGATAAGAATATACTCCCCTATATCAACAGTCATGAATATACAAATGTTATTTAAATGTGACAATTTTCTTTAAAATATATTGGTGAAATTATTTTATTTAAAATGTTTTATGTTAAAACAACATAATTATAAAACAATTAGGTCTTTAAAAAGTACTGGTATTTCAAAAAGAGTAGGGTCATTTTATAATCAGGGTTGTCAATACGGTATTACTATTTCTATTACTACAGTGGGACAAAAAAGTATTTAGTCAGCCACCAATTGTGCAAGTTATCCCACTTAAAAAGATGAGAGGCCTGTAATTTTCATCATAGGTACACTTCAACTATGAGAGACAAAATAAGAAATAAAAATCCAGAAAATCACATTGTGGGATTTTTAATGAATTAATTGGTAAATTATGGTGAAAATAGTATTTGGTTCATCTGAATACTTTGTTATATACTCTTTGTTGGCAATGACAGAGGTCAAACATTTTCTGTAAGTCTTTACAAGGTTTTCACACAATCTTGCTGGTATTTTGGCCCATTACTCCATGCAGATCTTCTCTAGAGCAGTGATGTTTTGGGGCTATCGCTGTGCAACACAGATTTTCAACTCTATCCAAAGATTTTCTATGGGTTTGAGATCTGGTGACTGGCTAGGCCACTAGGGGACCTTGAAATGCTTCTTACGAAGCCACTCTTTTGTTGCCTGGGTGGTGTGTTTGGGATCATTGTCATGCTGAAAGACCCAGCCATGTTTAATCTTCAATGCCCTTGCAGATGGAAGAAGGTTTTCACTTAAGATTTCAGGATACATGGCCCCATTCATTCTTTCCTTTACACAGATCAGTCGTCCTGGTCCCTTTGCAGAAAAACAGGCCCAAAGCATGATGTTTCCATTCCCAAAATTCACATGTGTTCTTTGGATGCAACTCAGCATTCCTTCTCCTCCAAACACGACGAGTTGAGTTTTTACCAAAAAGTTCAATTTTGGTTTCATCTGACCATATGACATTCTCCCAATCCTCTTCTGGATCATCCAAATGCTCTCTAGCAAACCTCAGACGGGCCTGGACATGTACTGGCTTAAGCAGGGGGACACGTCTGGCACTGCAGTATTTGAGTCCCTGGCGGCGTAGTGTGTTACTGATGGTAGCCTTTGTTAATTTGGTCCCAGCTCTCTTCAGGTCATTCACTAGTTCCCCCCAGGTGGTTCTGGGTTTTTTGCTCACCGTTCTTGTGATCATTTTGACCCCACAGGGTGAGATCTTGTGTGAAGCCCCGCATTGAGGGAGATTATCAGTGGTCTTTTTATGTCTTCCATTTTCTTATTTTTTCTCCCACAGTTAATTTCTTCACACCAAGCTGCTTTTACCTATTGCAGTCTTCCCAGCCTGGTGCAGGTCTACAATTTTGTTTCTGGTGTCCTTTGACAGCTCTTTGGTCTGATGTTGTGGAGTTTGGAGTGTGACTCAGGTTGTAGACAGGTGTCTTTTATACTGATAACAAGTTCAAACAGGTGCCATTAATACAGGTAATGGGTGGAGGACAGAGGAGCCTCTTAAAGAGGAAGTTACCGTTACCGGTCTGTAAGAGCCAGAAATTTTGCTTGTTTGTAGGTGACCAAATACGTGTTTTACCAAGGAATATAACAATAAATTCGTAAAAAATCCTACAATGGGATTTTCTGGATTTTCTTTTCTCATTTTGTCTCTCATAGTTAAAGTGTACCTATGATGAAAATTACAGGCCTCTCTCATCTTTTTAAGTGGGAGAACTTGCACAATTGGTGGCTGACTAAATACTTTTTTGCCCCACTGTACTGGTATTACTGCAAGTAATACTTTTACTACCAACACAAGTATGGCTACTAAAACAACATTTACTACCACAGCTGTTACAATTAGTACTACTTACTATTGCTAATAATGTTGTGTCAACGGCTACTACTGCTTCTACCAACTAGAGGTCGACCAATTATGATTTTCAAGACCGATACTGATTAAAGATTATTGGAAGACCAAAAAGGCTGATACGATTAATCAACCGATTATTATGATTTTTTGGGTGGAAATAATGACATCAAAGTCAAAGTCAAAGTTGTTTATTTGTCATCACATCATCTCTGCATAGGATGATCATCACATCATCCTATGCAGAGAAATTCTTGTGACATGGCTCGACACATCTACACAGTGGGCTTAAAAAGATTATATACAATATGAAGAAATTTTAAAACAATAATAATAGTAAATATAGCTGCGAGCAGCGATTGCGGGCCCAAGCCGCTGGCACCGCAACCCCGGTGCCTTTAAGCCGCTGGCACCGCAACCCCGGTGCCTTTAAACCGGTGGCACCGCAACCCCGATGCCTTTAAGCCAGTGGCACCGCAACCCCGGTGCCTTTAAGCCGGTGGCACCGCAACCCCTGTGCCTTTAAGCCGGTGGC
>JACXGM010027573.1:0-14425 GCA_016801145.1 Umbra pygmaea | reverse complement strand
CGTAAACCACTGCTCAACCGCCTCCACCGGGGCTGCGTCCGTGTCCCACGGGAACAGAGGTGGCTGGTAACCCAGAACACACTGAAAGGGAGTCATGCCCAGAGACGACTGAACCAGGGAATTCTGGGCGTATTCAACCCAAGGGAGATATCGGCTCCAGTCCTGAGGGCGAGAAGAACAGTGTTGGCGTAGGAACGTATCGATCACTTGGTTGAGCCTTTCCATCTGTCCTTTAGATTGGGGGTGATATCCAGAGGTAAGGCTGATTGAGACCCCGAGGCGTGTCCAGAAGGCCTTCCACACCCTGGAAGTGAACTGCGGACCCCTGTCGGATACGATGTCATCAGGTATGCCGTATTGTCTAAAGACATGTAAAAAGACACATTCTGCCAGATCCATTGCATTAGGTAAAGCGGGTAGAGGAATTAGTCGACACATCTTAGAAAATCTATCTATAATCACTAGAATAGTGGTGTAGCCATTAGAAAGCGGCAGATCAGTCACAAAATCCATGGCCACATGCGACCAGGGCCTGTTCGGTATAGGTAGAGGTAGTAGCTTACCAGCTGGTAGTTGACGAGGGGTTTTCGACGTAGCGCAGGTGGGACAAGACACCACATAGTCCACAAAGTCCTCTTTCATCGACGCCCACCAATATTTTCGGGAGAGGAGTTGAAGGGTTCGCGTAATTCCAGGGTGTCCCGTACTGAGTGAGGTGTGGCACCAGAGTAAAAGCTGGGGTCGGAGTTTGGCTGGGACATAGGTCTTTCCATCTGGTGTCTCTGGAGGGGCTGGCTCTACAACAAGGGCATCATGAATGAGGTTATCCAGGTCCCATTGTATAGGTCTTACCAAGCAGGTAGGCGGCAGGATCGGTTCGAGAAACTCCGGTTTGGATGATGGGTCAAATTGGCGAGAGAGGGAGTCGGCTTTTGCGTTCTTTTCCCCTGGAATATAAGATACAGAGAAGTTGAAGCGGTTAAAAAAGAGTGACCATCTAGCCTGGTGTGCGTTTAGTCTTTTGGCTTTTTTCAGGTATTCCAAATTTCTGTGGTCCGTAAGGACCGTAAAAGGGTGTCGAGCTCCCTCAAGCCAATGGCGCCATTCTTCCAATGCCAGTTTGATGCCCAGGAGTTCACGGTTGCCCACATCATAATTACGTTCGGCTGAACTCAGTTTGCGCGAAAAGAAGGCGCAGGGGTGTAGTTTGGAGTCTTCTCCCGAGCGTTGTGACAATACAGCCCCCACACCAACCGCAGAGGCGTCCACCTCCACCGTGAAAGGAAGATCTGGGTTGGGTTGTACCAAAACAGGTGCGGTGGTAAAACATTTTGTGAGCGTCTGAAAGGCATTCAAGGTCTCCTTAGTCCAGGTAAATGCAGGAGCTCTGAGGTGCGATAATGAGTGAAGAGGGGCTGCTATGGAGCTAAAGTTAGGGATGAATTTCCGATAATAATTAGCAAAACCAAGAAAGCGCTGGAGATCCTTCCCATTACGCGGGAGAGGCCATTTACGCACGGCATCTATTTTGGCTTGATCCATACGCACCCCTCCTGGTGTCAGAACGAAGCCCAAAAAGGAGACAGTGGGTCTATGAAATTCACTTTTCTCTGCCTTAACGTACAGGTGATTGTCTTGGAGACGTTGAAGGACTTGTTTGACGTGTTTGATGTGCTCGGACAAGGAAGTGGAGTAAATAAGAATGTCATCTATATATACAATGACGAATCGATCCAACATGTCGTGGAATATGGCATTCATGAAGGATTGAAATACGGCTGGCGCATTGGTGAGACTGTATGGCATGACCTTGTATTCGTAATGTCCGTTGTGCGTAATAAACACGGTTTTCCATTCGTCCCCTTGCCGTATCCGAATGAGGTTGTACGCACTACGGAGGTCTAGTTTCGTATATATAGATGCAGTCCCCACTTGTTCCAGAGCTGCAGAAATCAAAGGCAGGGGGTATCGGTGTTTAACTGTGACGTTGTTTAATCCACGATAGTCAATGCAGGGGCGGAGTCCTCCGTCCTTTTTCCCAACAAAGAAAAAACTGGAGGCAGCGGGAGATGTTGATGGCCTTATGGAGCCGTTTTTCAAAGCTTCTTTGATGTACGTAGCCATGGCCTGTTTTTCAGGCAGAGACAAGGGGTATATCCTTCCTTTAGGGTAAGATGCATCTGGGAGTAGGTCGATAGCGCAGTCCCAGGGTCTGTGTGGAGGAAGGACGGATGCCTTCTCCTTGGAGAAGACTGTATGGTATTCGGTGTATACAGCTGGTATGTAGGTTGGTGTAGTAGGATGGCATTCTTCCACGGAGGTGGCTCGACAGGGAATGTTTATACACGTCCTGTGACAGTTATCGCTCCAGGCGGTGAGTTCTCCTTTGGACCAGGATATCTCGGGTTCATGAGCGCATAACCATGGGTGTCCTAGGATGAGTTTCTCACGGGAAGATGCCAAAATTATTAACTGGATGCATTCAGAGTGGAATAATCCTACGCGTAGGGTGATAGGGCTGGTCTGGTGGGTGATGTACCCGTTACCAAGGGGTTGACCATCCAGGGCGTTAATCCTTAAAGGGAAAGGAAGAGCGATTAGTTCAATGCCAAGTTGTTGTGCCAGTTCACAATCAATAAAATTGCCCGCTGCTCCAGAGTCAACTAAACCCTGGGTCCTGATATGTCTCCCACCCGCTGATAGGGTGACGGGTAAGTCCAATTGCTGATTAATGTGAGTGATGGGTAGACTGGACCTTACCTGCCCTGTGGAGGGTGGAGTGGTTGCTCTCAGTCGAGACGGGCAGATAGGACAGGTGTTTAGTTGATGTTGTGCGCCTCCGCAATACAAACAAAGGTGCTCCCTGATGCGTCTCTGTCGTTCCGTTGGTGATAGAGGGGAACGTCCCAGTTGCATAGGTTCAGGGTCTTGTACTGAGCTGTGTGCCATAGGAGGCAACGAGGCTAAGCGAGGAGACCTGTGGTGTGCTTTTTCAGAAAGGAGATGGTCAATCGAGATAGACATATATATATATTGGGTAAGGTTTGTAAGGTCACCTCTACAGGCTAGTTCTGTCTGGAGTTCCCTAGATAATCCCCTTCTGTACACTGTGAGCAGAGCCGTGTCACTCCACCCGCTGCCAGCGGCCAGGGTACGGAATTCCATGGCATAGTCCGCAGCAGAGCGCTTCCCTTGCTTTATATCACAAAGCTGATCTCCCACACTACGCCCTGTGGACGGATGATCGAAAACTTCTGTGAATAACCGCAGAAAAGCCCGTTCTGAATTCAGTTCGGCTACATCCACTGCCCACAAAGCCGTAGCCCAATCTAAGGCTCTGCCAGTAAGTAAAGAAATCCTGAAGTCTACCTTATGACGGTCGGTGAGAAACTGGGTCGGATGATGGTTGATGTACAGGGCGCACTGCATCAAGAACCCCTTACATTTGCCGGGGGTCCCGTCATATTTATTAGGCATTGCAATGTTAGGAGGAACAGAAGGCGGTACCTGTGGTCCTGGTGACGGGAGAGGGGGCTGACGGAGAAGGTGGCATAATTCGTCTAACCTCTCCTCCTGTTTAGTCAGGCGGGCATTCACCTCTGCCGGATCCATCCCGTAAACACACGGTGAGGTATTCTGTAACGATATAGACTCCCAGACAGAATAAATAACAATAAGAATATTTTATTCTTCTTTAGGTTTCTTAAAACTCCGTAATGGGCGTAAGCAAAGCGTCGTCAAGAGAACAGGCAGGAGGATCGTAAGCCAGGTGAGGTAGTCAAGGTGGACGAGAGTTCGGTACACTTTCGGGGAAGTCAGGACAGGCACAGGTCGATACACGGGAGATCAGGATCACAGGAGTACACGGGAGCAGAACATACACTGGCAAAGGTACAGAGGGGAATTCCAAAGGCAGGTTAAATATCCAGAAGAATAGGTCACACAATTAAACGATCCACTTGATTAGAAAAGGCTCAGTACGTGCAATGAACAACAATACCTCACAATGAGGGAGATATCCGGGAATGATTATATACACAGGTGTCAGTAATCAGGTGATTTGGACCGGGCTATGGGGATGCGTTCAGGATGAGTGTGTTCATGTAGATTACCGGTCTGAGGTGTAGTGCAGAGAGGTGACGGCGGATGGGTAGTTGTTACAAAGACAAACGTTTGAAATTTGGAAAGGTACAGTACGCCACATTTTACCTCATTCCAGCTGTACTAGGAGGTCAGAATTTCAGGTTTCCAAGTTGAAATTTCCAAATAGAACGCCACCTCAAGTTGGAATTCCAAGTTATCGGGGAAACTTCACTAGCCCTGAGTTCTTAATCCAAGATGGCAGCTCTCTGTATCAACAGTAAGTGAAAGTAGTAGTTTACTAATTGTTTTAGCAATTCTGTATATTTGTGTCTCACAAAACTTGTCGTACACATAGTACTGCCAAACTGCTCTCTGTGGATACTGTATGTTGCTATAAAATACTGAGTTTTTATCAACTGGTTTTTCCAACAATGGCTAACCAGGCTAGTTGTATGGCTAGATGTATGGCTGATCAAATTACAATAAATTAGCGAATTAAAATTAATTGAAAATGATGCAGCACGTGTGCTAACAAGAACCAAAAAGAGAGAACACATAACGCCTGTTTTAAAGTCACTTCACTGGCTACCTGTTAGTTTTAGAATAGACTATAAAATAGCTCTATTGGTTTTTAAATCACTTCATGACCTTTCACCAAAATATATGTCAGATATGCTTTTGAGATATGTACCTGGCCGGTTGCTCAGATCCTCTGACACTGGTCTTTTAGTTGTACCGAAGGTCAGAACCAAAGCGTTTGGTGAGGCCTCCTTAACCACTATGGTCCTGTCCTTTAGAACAATCTGCCTGAAAGTCTGAGAGGTATAGGATCCATTGACATTTTTAAAAAGACTCTTAAAACATACCTTTTTAACCTCACATTTTAGATTGTTGCTTGCATTGTCCTGGAATTTTATATAAATTAAAAATTCTGAATTTGTTTTATCTATCCATATTGTCCCACATGAAAATGTCCTTGTATTTGTCATGATCGTGCATGTTCAGCACTTTGAGATGTATTTTATGTACGAATAGTGCTCTATAAATAAAGTATGATTGACTGATTGATTGATTGATCAAAACCTCCAAAGGGCATGCAAGTCAGAATCGGCAACCTAAAATGTAGTTGTCTGAACTAAAGAAATTTTGACAATGCTGTCTATATGTTGACATGGATTTGGTCAAGTTTCATGTCATTTTGGCAAGCTCTACCATATATAAACATTTTTTGATGTGAGTAGTGTAATGTAATATTGGTAGGGAGTGTTGGGCAGTAGCATCGCTACAAGTAGCGCCATTACTAGTTTCACTACATTTCTCAGTAGCGTGGTCTCAGTAGCATGGTCCTAGCGTCGCTGGTTTCGGTATCAAGTAGCTTTAAAATAGAGAAGCATGGTCGACACTGGTCGCAGCATCGCTTGTCTCTGTATCAAGTAGCTTTACATTATAGAAGCTCTTTTATCGATCAAGAAGTGCGGTAGCATCCACACAAGCTACATTTTCCAACCATTTCTGAAGCTCAAGTCTAACATACAACTGCTAAGTATCAGTAAGTGACGCCACCTCTACACGGACTTGTATGTTTAGCCGACTAGTGATGTGCGAATCCTGAAATGGTTCTACTGAATCACTGCTCTAAAAGATTTGTTCATGTGAATCACTTTTCCGAAACTCAAAATCACGCAGATTTTGCATGTAAAGTCCCACAGTGTGCAGTCTAGAGTTGCTTTCAACTCCTCCCACCCCCCCCCCTTTTGTTGTTTGTGGCAACATTTTTTTCAGAGTCCACAAGTCTTAAAAGAACTTTATCTGATGTTCAGAAACCGTCCTGCCTGCAGCAGAGAGTGAGAAACATATTCTAAACACAGACTTGGTGAGCACAATCCATTCAGCCAGGAGTTTGTACGACATATATGGGACATTGCCACACAGTACCAGAGTCTACTCACTAAATAGCCAAGCCACCATGTTAAATTCGGCCAAGGCCACTACAACCACTACAGTTAGAATCTGCGATTTATATGAATTGTGTTGTTCATACATTCTTTGCCAATTCAAAAAGTGAATTATTAGCAAAGAAGGTTGTGTTACTCCTAGGTGTTGTTAGATTACGAAGAGGTGAGTTGGATAGTCTATAGTACTGATAGACTACAGTTTCCTAAAGTTTTCTATTTTGAATGGATTTGTGTTGTACATACTAATTAAAGCATTTAAATTATGTTTAAAATTAGTTTTCTGAAATACTTCACTCATCAGATTGTGCTACTTTTCTCATGTTCTCAATGACAGACATAAAACATGTTAACCAAATGTTATGAAATGTGTTAAACATATAATACAATAATAGACAATGTAGCCAAACAGAATAATAGAGGAGTATAGAATATTACATCTGAAGTAATCTGTTCATATTCCTATCACAATGTGGTCATATATTAAGCTAGCTAAATTATAAGTAATAATATAGCTCATATGGTGTGATATGTTTTAATGTAGTCAAATGTAATGATAGGCATAACTTACATTGAGAAAGGTTTACTTTATGATGTCTAACTCGTTTGATTTTGTTAAAAAAAATCTGTTATTTTACTTGGCCTGCCACTTCTGGCCTTAAAAAGAACTGTGCCTGTGGTCTTCCATTTTTGTAGCCTTCCCCTTAACCATATTGTTGAACAGTTTTTGTTTTCAGATCATTTGAGAGTTATTTTGAGTAGGGGTATCACAATACCAAAAATTCAGTAGTCGGTGCCATTGCCAATACCATTAAAATAACACGATTCTCAATGCCGATTTCGATATCACGGTAACAAAAGGATTTTCTAAGAATCACATTCTTGAACTTGAAACATGAACGTCTTTATTTAAGTAGTTGAACAATATCAAAATGTCATAACAAGACATAAAAACATGTGCAATATAGCATAGAACAACATAATATAGTGCAATTAATGCTCATAGTGCAACAACTAGTGTCCATAGACACATTCCAGACGTCTTTTCAAAAGGTACTGTGCAAAACAAAACAGTGGACAAGATTAACTTTCTTTCACAACATTGCACACCTTTTCTTGGCTAGTTCAAGGTTTTTATAGAGGAAAACTAACATGTCAACATGGTCTTGGTTAAGTCACGAATGATTGTGTGTAATGTGTTGGGCATTGGTCCCATATGTATGGCTGTATTGTATTGGATAACAAAAGCTTTGAATCATATGTTCTTATCAGTTTAATAACTGATGCGTTCCCCTTCGGGGAACAATATATACCAAATGGATTTTTCAAACATGGAGTTGGAAACGGGCTTGCTCCGTCCACTCCACGCATTGACTCTGTGTTGCAGTACCTCCGGGAGTGGTGCACCCATTTCAAGTGTGAAAATTAAAAAAAGTATATTATTTAGCTAATGCTAACACTGGCATCTTCGCTAACGGTACTTACAGTGCTTTAAAAAATGAGCAACATTGATGTTTTGTAGTTTTAGAACCGGTAGGTTTCGGTAGTATCGGATCTGGTGACATCCCTAGTTTTGAGGCCCCCATGTTGCCACTCTTCAGAGGAGAGTGAAAAAGAACAACAACTTACAATTGGCCACCTTAAATACCTTTTCTCATGATTGGATGCACCTGTCTATGAAATTCAAGGCTTAATGAGCTCACCAAACCAATTGTCTGTTCCAATTTATCAGTGCTTGGTAGATACAGGTATTCAAATCAACAAATGACAAGGGTGCCCAAATTTATGCACCTTTCTAATTTTGTTTTTATGCATATTGCACAATTAAGCTGATTTCACTATCAAAATATTACTGTGTCCTTCAGTAATTTGATAGATCAAAATTAAATTGCTGATCCAAACACCCAATTACGGTATTTATAAATGACAATCATGGAAATTGTCAAGGGTGCCTAAACTTTTGCGTATGACTGTATATTGTATATAACCTCAATATCCCACACATAAGCATTCAATTATGTTTGAATTTGAAGACTATATACATTGACATATATTATAGAGTACATCACTTATACACACTGTAAACCATAGGTAACTGCAGGTTTGGATGTCACATACAGTATATAAAAACCGTACATTTTTGTATGTATGTATGTATGTATGTATGTATGTATGTATGTATGTATGTATGTATGTATGTATGTATGTATGTATGTATGTATGTATGTATGTATGTATGTATGTATGTATGTATGTATCTATCTATGTATCTATCTATGTATCTATGTATGCGATGATGTTTCCACCATACGGTATATGCCGATATATGATTTATACATATATGGACATACCGGTATATTAGATTTCTGTATGGGACCCTAGAGAGCTTTATGATAACGTATTAGCTAAGAAGGAAAAAACACTTGTAAATGAACTGTATTTATTCAGAGTTATTTAACATTATGTATTAGTATTCCTGTTTGAAAGTGTTTAAAAGTGTTTAACGGAATCTCCAGTGGTGTCCAGTGGTTCCCAACATTTTTTGTTTACTGTACCACCAAGGGTCCTATTACCCATTTTTGAAAAGCATTACCCAGACATAAGTGGTTTGCTCAACTATTTTCTTCACCCATCTGCAACTAAACAAGTCTTTAGAAAAGTTGCATTTGGAAGGCCACACCGAAGCAAAAATATAAAAAAAATATTCTCTATGGCAATGGAAATGGCAACAGTAACTCAAAACACCACTCATCATTACATACAAGATATGCAGAAGAGCATCTCTGAACGCACAACACGTTGAACTTTGAATAGCACAAGACGTTCAAAGTCACGTTATAAGTGTAAATCACCTTTCTTCCACATTCGGATGCTTGGTTTGAACTTCACCAGATTGTCTTGACCAGATTGTCTACATGCATTGACTTGCTACAACGTGATTGGCTGATAAGATATTTGCGTTAGGAACAGTTGAACAAGTGTACCTAATGAAGCGGTCGTATACAACGGAACAGGCTCCACCCGCGTCAATGTTAAATTTTTGACTAGCAGACCCATTTTTCTTAAAAACACAAACCGTAATGTATGCCACAACAAATTAAGGCAGGTTTGATGAAAAACATCGGTCGAAAAAGGTATTTCCATGATGTATCTAATATAGTGTTCACAGATAAACAACTGGTGGATAATTTTAAACCTTTAGACCCAAATAGAATTCTAGAATGGGCTGTAGAATAATCGGGTCTTACAGTTACAAGTGTCTTTTTACAACACATCACACACACAAACACACAGCAACTAAAACGGCAATAGCAATGTAGTCTATGGGGCAATTGCAAGTGCAAACTTTGTAACAAAAACATTTCTATTTTTTTTTCGGTTGCAGGCTTCACAATTCTTTTACTTTGTCTATATATAGCCTTTCAGTGTGTGCAAAGCAATGTACTTCCTTACAATGTGGCTGATGGAACAATAGATTTCTCTATTCTGTAACAATACTATCATAAGCCAAATGTTTATTTAAATTAAGATTCTTGCTTTAAATGTGTTCAGAAACAGTTTTTATAGCTCCTACATCGAAATGTATTACATTTACAATTCATAGCCGCCATCTTTGTTTTGCCATCCCTCTAGATAGGATGGTCATGGCTGAGATGGCCAAATCCTAGTATATTTTTTCTGTGAATTTCATTGATGATAATAGCTGAATTTATAGCTCTTACAGCGAAACATCTTGGTTCTTGGTTTTCCCATCTCCAGGTATGACGTCATGGCGTAGCAGGAATACAGCCTGTTCCAATTAACAAATCTTAGTATAGCCTGCCACCTGCTGGTCAAATGAATCAACTACAACAAAATGATTCACCCATACAAACTCTATGGGAGTTTAATCGCATATAAACCTGAAATAGATTTGATATTTTGAAAACTGTGGCCGAAGAGAAGGCACTTAAAAGAGGAAAATAATAATGATAAAAAACGAAGATCAATAATTGATCGCTTTCCGCATCAATTAATAAAAAACGAAGAACAATAAATGTTTGGTTTGTGCTTCAATTAATAAAAATTAGGAACAATAATTGATTGGTTCATGCATCACTTAATAATGATAATAAAAACGTAAACAATAATTCATCACTTTGCACATCATTTAATAATAATAATTATAATAAAAAGGAATAACAATAATTGATTGCTTTGCGCATCAATTAATAAAGAATAACAAAATGTTGCCAGACCTGTTTGCATTAGAAAACACTAGATATGGCTAGAGCTTGAGAGGCTGTCTCTTTATTGTGTTTTAGACAGCGGCATTGTTAAGGCCACATCCAGCTCATCAGCCCATCACCTGAGCCTATTCCAGCCAACGAGGGCTTCACAAAGGACCAAACCTTGTTTTAAATAGACCTGATGCAGTATCACATTGAGGCAGATGGGGAAGGTCTCCCAAAAACCCTGAAAGACCATAATACCCATAGAAATGGAATGAGTAGAAACCTCACTGAACTGTTTGCTTGGTCATTCGATTAGTACATAACAAAAATGGCAACTGTTGTTAGTTGTCACAGTGAAAACACAACCCAGTGGGGCTGTAAAGTGTGTCGTACTCAATATTTTTCCCGTTAGCAATCTCAAAGTTATATTTAGCTAGGTATCAGGTGATTATTTAGATCTTGTCTAGCTCTCACAATCTTAGATCTGGTGTAGCTCTATAGATCTTATCTAACTGTACTTTAACATTATTAGTAATATTAGCATATATTAAATATATTTTGATGACTTACCAACAGGGGCGGTGTGTTCATTAGGGCGATATGGGCGATGCACTGCCAAACGGGAAAAGACGGCCTTTTTTTAACCAATTCTATAATGGCAACAGCGTTATCAGTGTTCTAATCTAGACGTTTGGTCTGCCACTAAATGTCCAATCAGGCGGAAGTCGTGCTTCTAATGGTCCCGCCCTTTTTAGGGCAATTTTTGTGACATTGAAAAGAAGAAGTCACTCAAAAAACTTTCAAGTAAAATACTTTTTTTCTAATATCAGAGCCTTCAATACAATCCCAATGGGTCCGTGAGGGCTTCCACATACATTCTTTTTTCATACGTAACGTAACTAAGAAAATAGCTTAAATCAATTTAACTACTATCAAGATTGCTAGCATTAAAAAGTGTGATCGTGTGGGAAATGGTGAACATTAGAAGAGGTAAATTATTTGTTTCTCATCCATTTACTTTGTTGTCTTTGGAGGAAAATAATTGTTATAAAGGGACTTGTAACATTCAATCATTCTAATAACACAAAAGCACAAACTACCAAAATGTTTTGTGTTAATTGTTTTGAAAAAAAGAAATGGCTAATGGCAAGTGTAGCCAAGAATTCCCTATTCTGTTTGCCGTGCTTACATTGAGGAGGATATTGAGGAGGATAAATAACATTTATCCCAAACAATTAGGAAACAATAATGCAGCACAACTCACATTGGAAGTAGCATAAATATCAATTCCTTTTCCCCACCAACCCAATATCACCACTAGCCGTCACTGTAGTGGACACACACCACATATCCATAGCATCACCCACTCTCAACCTGTGCCCGAGCAGGTATATCTCCCTAGTCGCTACAAAAACCTGCACCTCATTTGTCCGCCTCTCCTTCCATTTCTCCGCTGTTAATGATTGGAACAATTTAAAAAATCCCTGAAACTCGAGTCCACCATCCCCATCACTACTTTTAAGGGATCATTTACTTTCAAATCTACTGAATGACTGCTGCACATGTTGAACCCTACCCCCTCTCTTTGCCCGTTTATGCCCTAGCGTACTCTTTAAAGCCTTAACGCATATTGCACATAATCAACCGCACAGCTGTCTTTGTATAATTTGCACATTAACATTCTCAGCCATGTTCATCATGTTACCTATCCTAGTGTTATTTCTCTTGTACTGCCACTTTACATTCCAATAATATACCTATCTTTTCTTAGACCATATTTGCACTGAATCTACAGTATTTTTTATCTAAACTAATACCGTTTATTTGTCTAACTATATACCTGAATGTTTTTGCTTCGTGTGTAACTTAAAGTCGCCTTGCACTTTGTGCCTTATGTTGGCTAGGTCGCGATTGCAAATGAGTTAAATACATGGTTAAATACAGGTGAAATAAAAAATAAATAAAAATCACTGTATGAGTTAATCATCTTGCAACAAATTAATATTGACATTACTTAATGTACACAGTGAATGGGTCACCTTAATCATTATCAGAAATATTGCCCCCCCCGAGAATTGTTTCAGGAGCCGCAACTGCATACCATTAGAATTATTACGCAATTAAATCCAGCACTCTCTAATTCCTCTTCCAAACAAGGCAGTGCACTGTGATCTTCTTCTTTGATTGAATGGCGGATCGCAACCATCTGAAAGCAGAGCCGTAAATATAGACAGTTTGGCCAACTCAAATCATGGGCGCCATATTGGAGACCATTGTCAGATGACTCTAAAGTGTAACTCTAAGGGGCGAATATTCTATCTTGAAATAAATCTCTTATTTTCACTATAAACTGGCACATACATATTGTTATCAACGTTTGTCAATATGTAAAAGGCCCTTACGGAAATATTCCTGTCATGGTTTACCATGGGTGTGATGATGAAGGAGGGAGACTCAGGCAGATAGATGGTAGATGACATAGTTTTTACTGAAGACAATTCCAGGGAACGTAGCTACATAACCCAACGTAGTTGCAGGTGGCATATAATGTGAGCGGCACAACGATAACTTATATACATATCTAATACTCACACTGTACGCGGCGTGGATGCGGTTGATATATATATATATATATATATAGATTGTACACATTTGCTCTAACAAGAGCTCCCTGGAACACAGCACACCTCTACCAACAGATAATTAATGAATCGCCCCTTCCTCTCATTTACCCGGACTAATATAGGACTGTAACATAAACTCAGTGCATAGCACTGGATATTAACATAAACTCAGTTCACGTGTCCATTTCTGCCACAACCTAGCCGACGTCCCTGCTAGGCTTTTACAATTCCAGTTTATATTTATCTTCTATGTCGTAAATGGGCCTCTAAAAAATGCTATTTGTAGTGAGTGAACACGTCGCCTAATAAGTCTCTGAGCAGTGTTTACCTTTTCTCTTCAGTCTCCCGAGTCCTGACGTAACCTTTTGTAGTTCATCCATCGTCGAGGACAGGTTAAACTTACTCGATTGTGAAAATTGTAACTGTAACTAGTGCTGCAATGTAATGTACTGCAATGTTAGGCTATTGTTATTATTAACAGACACCGATAAACCTTTCCCATATTGCAGCAAAAAAAACAACACATTCATTTCACATGCAGTCCCTCACTTTTTGCCTTTCTGGTTGGGGGTAACTTGTAAATTTTTTCCCCACTTCCCCACTTCATTTATAAATAATTGGGTGTTTGGATTAGCAATTTCATTTTGATTGATCAAATAACTGAAGGACACAGTAATATTTTGGTATTGAAATGAGGTTCATTGGATTAACAGAAAATGTGGAATATGCATCAAAACCAAATAAGGCAGGTGTAAACATTTGGGCACCCTTGTTAATGTGTTGATTTGAATACCTGTAACTACCTAGCACAGATTAATTGGAACACACAATTGGTTTGGTAAGCTCAATAAGCATTGAACTTCATAGACAGGTGCAGCCAATCATGAGAAAAGGTATTTAAGTTGGCCAATTTCAAGTTGTTGTTCTCTTTGCCTCTCCTTTGAAGTGTGGCAACATGGGGGCTTTAAAACAACTCATAAATGACCTGAAAACAAAGATAGTTCAACATTATGGTTTAGGGGAAGACTACAAAAAGCTATCGCATAAATTTAAGCTGTCAGTGTCCACTGTGAGGAACATAGTGAGGAAATGGAAGACCACAGGCACAGTTCTTGTTAAGGCCAGAAGTGGCAGGCCAAGTTAAATATCGGAGAGGCAAAGGCAAAGGATGGTGAGAACGGTCCAAAAGAGCACACAGACCACCTCCAAAGACCTACAAAATCATCTTGCTGCAGATGGTGTCACTGTGCATCATTCAACAATTCATCGCACTTTGAACAAGGAGAAGCTGTACGGGACCCAGGTAGCAAAACTGATCTGGGCCGGATCTGGCCCGAGTGTCCCAAAATGTCCGGCCCAGATCCGGTCCCCAGATCTGGCCCAGTGTCAGATTGAATTACGGTCCGGATCTGGCCCGAGTACTCTGGCCCAGATCCGGTCCCCAGATCCGACCCAGTGTCAGATTGAATTACGGCCCGGACCTGGCCCGAGTACTCTGG
Organism: Umbra pygmaea; assembly: GCA_016801145.1. Taxonomy (NCBI): domain Eukaryota; kingdom Metazoa; phylum Chordata; class Actinopteri; order Esociformes; family Umbridae; genus Umbra; species Umbra pygmaea. The sequence goes on along the minus strand of JACXGM010027573.1, from coordinate 53 downwards.
CCCAGATCCGGCCCCCAGATCCGGCCCAGTGTCAGATTGAATTACGGTCCAGA
>JACXGM010027572.1:0-14428 GCA_016801145.1 Umbra pygmaea | reverse complement strand
GTAATATATTTACTTAACTGGAGGACCCACAGTGTAGACTGGAGACTCTGAGGTGAGTAATATATTTACTTTACTGGAGGACCCACAGTGTAGACTGGAGACTCTGAGGTGAGTAATATATTTACTTTATTGGAGGACCCACAGTGTAGACTGGAGACTGAGGTGAGTAATATATTTACTTTAATTGAGGATCCACAGTGTAGACTGGAGACTCTGAGGTAAGTAATATATTTACTTTATTGGAGGACCCACAGTGTAGACTGGAGTCTCTGAGGTGAGTAATGTATTTACTAGAGGTCAACCGATTATTATTTTTCAAGGCCGATACAATTAACGATTATTGGAAAACCAAAAAAGTCGATACCGATTATCGACCGATTATTCGTTTTAAGTTTAACGGTTATTCTACCAGGCAAGTTAACTGAGAACACTTTCTCATTTGCAGCAATGGCCTGGGGGAAGGGAGGGAGAGGAGGGGGAGAGGGGAATGAATGAACCAATTGAGGGATAGGGATGATTAGGTTGCCATGATGGTCAGATTTGGAATTTGTCCATGACACCGGGGTTAACACCCCTAGTCTTATGAACAGTGCCATAAGATACTTAGTGACCACAGAGAGTCAGAACACCTGTTTTAATGTCTCATCTGAAAGACAGCACCCTACGCAGGGCAGAAGTCTCCATCACTGCTCTGGGGCATTGGGAATGATCATTAGACCAGAGGGAAGACTGCCCCATACTGGCCCTACAACACCACTGGTCACCACTCCCATCCAGGGACTAACCAGGCCCAACCCTGCTTAGCTTTATAAGCAAACCAGCAGTGCAATACAGGGCTCTATGCTGCTGGCTATAGTTATTATGATTTGTTCACAGGAAATAATGACATTACTGAAAGAAAAAACTTTTAATATAACTTCTTGATACACAAAATTGTTTCAAATCTCAAATAAATATATCAAATATTTAAATTTGTTCAAACAAAATATCATACAAATGGCAAAAACACATAGTAGGCATACTACGATTTGTATTTGATACAACTTCGCCTATAAAATCTGTTTTGTAAAACAAAGCCTTGGGTTTTGTCTAAAAAAACATTTAGTCTGTGCATTTTGATAGTTGTCCTTTTATTAAGCAATCGGATTTGGTGATGCACAACGGGAGCACAAATATCCGACGTAATTTCCTGAAGCACTTGATAAATATCTGGTTTCAAAATCAATATACAAATACGACAATTAATATAAATATAACAAAAGGAGTAACTGAGAAACATGGGATTTTGTCTTTAACTAGCCTAAAGAATTATTCTCTTGCGCGAGGAGTCAGAATAATATAATGTTCTTCTCTCTTTTTGCCACCGTCTGACTCAACATCAGAAATAGGCTAATTTGAAAACCACGTTTGAGATCACTAGCGAAGTATATTCATTGAATGCCTTTTAACATGAATGCCTTTTAATTAAATTTGGAAGTAAAAAAACATCTTCTTTGTATCGTTTTGAATAGGCATCGTATTTTGACAAGTATATGTGCACAATCAATGACTGTGCATTCGAATGGACATATTCAGCACTCATTTGGTGCCAGTACCTGATTTTGATCTGTTGGCTGACCTGATGATTAATTATAAATCCCCCTTATGCCCAAATCACACAGAATCCGTCATTGATTATGCGTAACATGGAAGTCCAGTCATTTCCAATGAAGGGGTCCACCAGTGATGCAAAGATGTATAGCGGAATGCGTTGGATTGCGGCTGCGGTGCGTTTGGGGTGTTGCATGCATTGGATTTTTCCTACTTGTGCGCTAAAACCAATGCGTTAATCAAACCGGATGTTGTGTCTAGCTAACACTTGCTAGCTTTTCAAAACGGTGACAAATTTGGTAGAGCCAACACTTATAGTTACTGACCTGCTAATTCAATGTCTTTCGAATTCCTCTTCCAAGCATATTGTTTTTGATTGATGTCTCTGTAGACATCTGCTGTTATATCAAAAATGGCAGGATACCCGGCGACCGCTCATATAAGTTTCTCCTGCAATTTTACATGCGCTGTGAAACACTAGACAATGCGTAAATGAGGCAAAGGACTATGCATCAAAACTATGCATATGCAACGCAACTAGCGGATTCGGTGTGATTTGGGCAAAAGGGCTTTGCATCAAAACTATGCATATGCAACGCAACTAGCGGATTCTGTGTGATTTGGGCGTTAGATTCGGAACATGGTTGGGAGTTAACCCTAATGCCCAAATCACACAGAATCCGTCATTGCATATGCGTAACAACGGAAGTCAAGTCATTTCAAATGAAGGTGTCCGCCGCATATGCAATGACGGATTCTGTGTGATTTGGGCTTGAACTTTTCACACGCAGGTGCAAGGTTTTCAGCGAATCAACGATCAGAGAATCATGCAGTGAGAACGTTTTAGGCAGATGTTACGCTGTGGTCTAGTCATCAACAGAATATTAACGGATTGAAAGGGGAGAAAATTTGATTTTGGCGTGACATTTCTTGCGTGTGCGTGAGAGCGTGAGATTGATGCTGAAAGCGTGAGTGTCATGCCAGATGCGTGAGAGTTGGCAACCCTGGAATTGTAACACTAGAGGAAGTGGTTTCTCACCGAAAAAAAGTATCTGCCATAATCGGCAAGCAAAAATGCCGATTAATAATTATTTTGAAAACTCATAATCGGCCATAATTATTCGGCCAGTCCGATTAATTAGCCGACCTCTAGTATTTACTGGAGGATCCACAGTGTAGACTGGAGACTCTGAGGTGAGTAATATATTTTCTTAACTGGAGGACTCACGGTATATACTCTGAGCTGTGTGATATATTTACTTTACTGGAGGACCCACAGTGTAGACTGGAGACCCCAAAGTTAGTAATGTATTAAATTTTTAATTTATATATAGCAAAATCAGCTCTTGTTTTCAATATTCCACTTCCAGGTTAATCAGACATTTAAACTAATCTTCATTCCATACAATCCTTCACCTTTCCCAGGTTATGATCATTCCACTGTCTCCTTTAGGATGCATATATAACCAATAACTCCCAAAAACACACTGATATTTCCTATTGACGGACCTTGGTTATTTCCTATTAATGAAGGTTTAATTTTCTGTAGCATTTTGTGAAATTATGCTAAACCGTCTGCAGGCTGTCAGGCTGTCTGGTCACAGAGGAAGGCTGTGCTTCTCTGGTCTTAGCTCTGAGGTCAAACCCCTCCCACCTGAAAGAGCTGGATCTGAGCTACAATCACCCAGGAGACTCAGGAGTCACACTGCTCTCTGCTGGACTGGAGGATCCAACATGGAGACTGGAGAAACTGAGGTTAGTGCTACTTTGTTTTAACCATTTGATCATTATTGGAATATTTTATGGGAACAATAATTTTGTCTTTATTATACCTTTATTTAACCATGAGAAATCCTATTGAAACTGAATGTCTTTTTCAAGGGTGACCTTGGCAAGAAGGCAGCAATAATTAACCATCAGTCAATAAAATTCAAGGTTTAAAAACATGTAACAATAAAACACAACATCACATCTGATCCAGTCAGAAAAGGAAACCAGTTACACTCTTCTTTAACAGCATCTTTCAGTATAGTTTGTAATTAATTTGTCAGCAGTAAAATTTTCAGATGAAGCATTGATTAGAGGCTATTCCAGGCCTCTGGAGAACCATAAGGCAGTCCTGTTTAATACTCTAAATGTTCTAGGGACTTTAAGTAATATCCATGCAGCAGACTGAGTATGATAAGTGTGAGGCTGGCCTGTGTGGTCCGATCCAACAGACAAGCTACTGTAGCTCAAATGACTGAAATAATGAATGCTGGTTGTGTTAGAAATGTGTCAGAACACAGTGCATTTTAGTTTGTTGCATTATGGGTTTGCCGATTTACTGGCAAAATGAGGAATTACACAATATTAGGCAGGTGGTCATAATGTTATAGCTCATCAGTGTATATCTGTAACATTTCAACTGTATCCACTACCATTCACCATAACCTTAAACATATCCTATTCCTAACCCTAACCATTTCCCTATCAGAATTTGCACTTCAGGGCTACCGTACTAACCCTTATTTTATACACTAACATTGACCTTATTCTGAAAATAGACTGGACGTGTTGCGATAGCATACCATCATAGCACCGTCAATGTGTTATTTTGGGTGCTGCAGCGGGAGCCCAACAAGAGCATATCGACAATAAGCAATAGTGGTTCTTCATCTTAAAACGTTTCCATTTCCACTATAAATGTATATACAGGTCTAATGTTTGAAAAATGAAAGACTCAAACTTTGCAGAACTCAGACCCCACTTATGAACTAAAAAAAAATGTAACTTCAGAAAATTATTTTGCGCAAACAAAATCTGACATTTCTCGACCAGGTTGTTAATAGGTGGCAACTGTGGTTACTGGTTTTCACTAAACCCCCCAAAATAGACACTAGAAAACACTAAGGATAAGCTTTTTACCTGTAAAAACAGTGAAGAGCTGGAGCTTTGTGAAGGCAAGCTTGCCCTTCCCGCCCTTCATATTGAACTTTGCCATAACCTCATTTGTCATCAACATGTGGATACAAAATAAAATGTATTTAAATTTACAAATAATTCACTGGTTGAACTTTGAATTTCTTTTGTCTAAAACAAATGTGTTATATCTATAACTAAAACGTTCGATTAAACAGTCCAAATGTAATATTTTTAAAGTTCTTTGGTGAAATCGAAGGACCACTTCACCGCTGAATGCACATGCGCTCACGCAACTGGGGGAACATTTTCTGACGACGCTGAACTTGGCTCCACATTCGCCAACAGTTTTCCTTAACTTTTGATTCCACCTTAAAAAATGCCTGTTTTAGCAACTGAGCTTGATTTTCTCAATAATTCCACAGTAGATATGGACATGTGGGGTATTGATAGAAAGGTGAGGAGCTGAAGTGTGTGAATCAGATTTCCACAGTAGATATGGACATGTGAGGTATCACTGGAAAGGTGAGGAGCTGTAGTGTGTGAATCAGGTGACAGATTCAACGGGAAACTACATTTGGCCAATAGTGGGCAGTGCAAAGTCAGGAATTGTGGCCAAAATGTTGATTTTTGGGTTAAATCTTTTCTCTATAATTCCACAGTAGATATGGACATGTGAGGTATCACTGGAAAGGTGAGGAGCTGAAGTGTGTGAATCAGATTTCCACAGTAGATATGGACATGTGGGTTATCATTGGAAAGGTGAGGAGCTGTAGTGTGTGAATCAGGTGACAGATTCAACGGGAAACTATATTTGGCCAATAGTGGGCAGTGCAAAGTCAGGAATTGTGGCCAAAATGTTGATTTTTGGGTTAAATAATTTCTCAAAATTTCCACAGTAGATATGGACATGTGAGGTATCACTGGAAAGGTGAGAAGCTGTAGTATGTGGATCAGGTGACAGGTTCAACGGGAAACCATATTTGGCCAATAGGGGGCAGTGCAAATTCAGGAATTGTTGCAATAACATTGTCAAAATGTGTTTTTTTATGTTAAATCTTTTCTCTATAATTCCACAGTAAATATGGATATGTGAGATATCAATGGAAAGGTGAGGAGCTGTAGTATGTGAATCAGGTGACAGGTTCAATGGGAAACCATATTTGGCCAATAGTGGGCAGTGCAAAGTGAGGAATTGTGGCCAAAATATAGATTTTTGGGTTAAATCATTTCTCCAAAATTCCACAGTAGATTTTGACATGTGAGGTAAAGATTTAACCCAAAAATCTACATTTTGACAATGTTATTGCTAGGGTTGTAACAATTCACTTGCAACCAGTTGAAAATTGATAGAAATGTGCGACGATTCAAGTCGGTTGAAATGTTAAACGAATTGCAATACATGTTTTAAACAGCAGTGGTGTTTACTGAATAGCTTACTTTGAAGTTACAGGCACAATAGCAGCGAGCACACACTGGCGCGAAGCAAGTGAGTGTTTTCAGTTTATTCCTACGGAAGTTAAGCTTGTGTGAGCCAAGCTCAACTTTCATGGGAATTAACTGAAAATGCTCGGTTTGCTCTGCTGGCGCTGCACCAGTGTGCACCATACAGTTTGATGGTGTGCATATTGCATATTTGTGCATATTAGACATGTGACGGCAAGCATAGATGTTGACGTTGACTCAATCAAATCCTAGGTGTGGCGGAATTTCCGTAGACTAACAATTGTGCATCACCACCGTGAGACACACTAGTCACCTCCATTTTCAGGCAAAAGGCAAATGACTAGTGCGAGAGCCACAGAGATAACAAGGTACATCAGTGTTATGTGGCCTCGGGGAAAAGGCAGACTTTCATTTATAATTTGTTTATAATCTCATTAGTTAAAAAATAATGAGAAAATCATATCGTGAAATCAGTATTGTGAATCATATTGCATCATGAGTAGGGTGAATCGTTACATCCGTAGTTATTACTACAATTCCTGAATTTGCACTGCCGCGTATTGGCCAAATATGGTTTCCCGTTGAATCTGTCCCCTGATTCACACACTACAGCTCCTCACCTTTCCATTGATACCTCATTTGTACAAATCTACTTTGGAATTATGGAGAAAGGATTTAACCCAAAAACCAACAATTTGACAATTTTATTACATCAATTCCTGATTTTGCATTGCCCCCAATTGGCCAAATATGGTTTCCTGTTTAATCTGTCATTTGATTCACATACTACAGCTCCTCACCTTTCCATTGATACCTCATTTGTCCAAATCTACTGTGGGATTTTGGAGAAATGATTTAACCCAAAAATCAACATTTTGGCCACAATTCCTGACTTTGCACTGCCCCCTATTAGCCAAATATGTTTTCCCTTTGAATCTGTCACCTGATTCGAATACTACAGCTCCTCACCTTTCCATTGATACCTCACATGTCCATACCTATTGTGGAAATTTTGAGAAATTATTTAACCCAAAAATCAACATTTTGGCCACAATTCCTGACTTTGCACTGCCCACTATTGGCCAAATGTAGTTTCTCGTTGAATCTGTCACCTGATTCACACACTACAGCTCCTCACCTTTCCAGTGATACCTCACATGTCCATATCTACTGTGGAAATCTGATTCACACACTTCAGCTCCTCACCTTTCCAGTGATACCTCACATGTCCATATCTACTGTGGAAATCTGATTTACACACTACAGCTCCTCACCTTTCCAATGATAACCCACAAGTCCATATCTACTGTGGAATTATAGACAAAAGATTTAACCCAAAAATCCACATTTTGACAATGTTATTGCTACAATTCCTGACTTTGCACTGCCCCCTATTAGCCAAATATGGTTTCCCGTTGAATATTTCTTCTGATTAGAATACTAAAGCTCCTCCCCTTTCCAATGACACCTGACATGTTCAAATCTACTGTGGAATTTTTGAGAAATTCTTTTTTAACCCAAAAACCAACAATTTGACAATTTTATTAAAACAATTCCTGACTTTGCACTGCCCCCTATTGATCATCAAATATTGTTTACCATTGAATCTGTCACCTGATTCACACACTACAGCTCCTCATCTTTTCAATGATAACCCACATGTCCATATACAATGTGGAATTATCAAGAAAATCAAGCTCAATTGCTGAAACAGGCATTTTTAAAGGTGGAATCGAAACTTAAGGAGAACCGGGAGCGAATGTGGAGTGAAGTTCAGCGTCATCATTTTCTGTCAGGGTAAATTCAACTACACCGGGCTTTGGCTGTCTGCTTCAGAGTCGAAAAACTCTGTTACCGGCGGCAATTTAAAATTTATTCATGTCACTATTTTTACCAGCTATATTCCACTGATTTTAATCTCTGCAAACTAACTCTTACATCATTGTTATATTAGTATTGCAATACAGTCAAACTTAAAGTAAAGTAATTTTAAGCTAGGTGGGAAAAGGCGCCAGTTCACAAAATCAATTCTGACAAGATACTTGACAATACAAACTCTGCCACTAAAAAAATAAAACTTATAAAGCTTACTAAATAACTTAACGTTCTTATTGCCAAGATTTATATATATTTTCCTTACCTCTGCTCGCAGTCACCATCCACCAAACAATTGTAACCATCGAAGTTCAGATGAAAGGTGTTCGACAGGCAATTTACTCCTGTATCTTTCCGCTGCAAGACCACAGAGCGTATGAGTCGCCTTAGAGTGATTGGCTAGAAATGTGTTTCAAATGTGTTTGAAGATATACCTGCAACTATTTAAAACACGCAAGTGTAATGAATCACTCCGAATGGAAAAGAGAACAATGTTTATTTTTACACAGGTATGACTGTCCAAGGAAAAGGCACAGAATAATCCAAGACAAGGCAGAGGTCAGACCGGAATAGCAAATATATGGCTAAGGCACAATAGGGAAATCCACAGGCAGAATAATCCAAAACAAGGCAGAGGTCAGACCGGAATAGCAAATATGGCTAAGGTACAAATAGGGAAATCCACAGGCAGAATAATCCAAAACAAGGCAGAGGTCAGACCGGAATAGCAAATATGGCTAAGGTACAAATAGGGAAATCCACAGGCAGAATAATCCAAAACAAGGCAGAGGTCAGACCATGACAACAATACATGAAAAAATGCTCAGTAATAAGAAACCTGTAGTTACAATACCTCGCGAAGAGGCTAGGTGTGTGTGTGTCTTAAATATGGACTGGGTGAGTGCAGGTGTACAGAGTTAGGCTGATTGAGTCCGGGCTATGGGAAGTGTAGTTCTGAACATGCTTGGCTAGGGAAGCTGTAGTCTACAGGAAGTAGAACTGGGGAATGGGAGTTGTAGTTCTGAGCGGGATGGAATAGGGAAGTGGCAGTGTCCAGGGAAGGGGAACTGGGAAACGTTACAGCAAGCAAGTCAAGTTAATTAAAAGATCTACAACTTTATGAAACTGTATATAATTTGTGCAAGTAGATTTTCAGTTATTATTGTTATTAAATTAATTCATTTTATTATTTTAGAGATAGACAGATTAAAAGAAAATTATTGGTGATTAAGGTATGGGTTGTTCTGAATGCATATGTATGATAAACGTTGTGTTGAGTTACCCCTTATGGCCAGGAACACTGAATGCACAATAGATATTTTAATTGTCCTTTATTATATTTTTTCTCAGCAAATTGAAGAGGGGTCCATTCAAGGGTTACAGTGCTACTATCCCCAAATGAACGCATTGAAATTAAACAGATTAAAAGTTTAATATTTCATCATAGATACAGTCTATTTGAGGTTTCAATGTGTTTCACCAGTTATAAAAGTTTATCATCAGTGACAAAAAAAAGCTTATCATAGGAGGTCCCTCTCAACAGCCAAGTCATCAGTGGCCCAGAATCAGGTAGGTAGGTCATTGACATATGATTTTGGCCTGTGACGTTTGGAAGATGTTACCTAACCCTAACACCAAAACCTAAAACCAACAAAATATCAACATCTAATGACATTGTCTAGCCATTACCATTATGACGTTTAGCAGAAGTTACATTTTTGGTATTCTACTTCAATATACGAGACGCTTGGAAGATGTTGGATTTTTGTAACTTAACACCATGACTTAGAACCAACAAAATTAACACTTAACGGTGTGTGGACATTACCATTATGATGTTAAGTAGATGTTGGGTTTTGGTTCCTATACCTCATGACCAAATGTTGGTATTCTACGTCAAAGTGATGTTAGCATGAGACGTTTGAAACACGTTAAATTGTGGTTGCTTAACACCATGACTTAAAACCAACAAAATATCAACAACTGATGACATTGTAACGTAATGTTGTGTAGACATTACCAATATGATGTTTGCAGACGTTGGGTTTTGGTTCCCATATCTCATAACTAAGTGTTGGCATTCTACGTCAATATGACGTTTGCATTAGAAATTTGAAAGACATTGAATTGTCGTTGCTTAACACCATGATTTAAAACGAACAAAATATCAACATCTGGGGCCTCATTTATAAATGTGGCGTACGCACAAAAGAAGACGTATGCAGCTCTCTATGCAATAATTGGGATTTATAAAAAGCAAACTTGACGAAAAAATGTGCGGTCCTTCACGACAACTCTGACCCAGGCGTACGCACAAAAACGGGTGAAATGAGAAATGGCGACACAGTCGGCAGATGGATGAAACACAGGCTACTGTAGATCCGTCTGAAACTGCAGTGTTGTGTAACTGAAATCGAAATACTGCCTCTCATTAATAATATGAAGATGTCACAAAGCCATGCTTACAATTAACAGCCTGCAGAGAAATACAAACAATATAAAACAAGATTGTAATGTAAATGCAAATGAAGCACATATTGCACATATTTGCAAAAAGAACACTCAAATATATTATGTAGGCTAATTATATTGGCATGTTATGTAATTCCTCCTCATAAATAATATGGAAAAACAGAACAAAATCATGTTTAAAACTAATATTCTTGTCGATGTCTCGCGGTGCAGATAGATAAATAGATGGTGATAGATAGATAAATAGATAATAGATATAGTCTTTATTGTCCATTGGGGAATATTGTTTTCACAGTATACATGTCGTAATCAGGTACAGAAACATAGTGTTCATTTATATGCATTTAGTTCGTTTTATTTTTAAATGTGTTCCATCGTGACGCATGTCTTAAACATTTTGAAAGGTGCAAGAAATTCCATATGTGCAGAACTATATTCCATTTACAATTAGATTAATACTGACATCTGTAGATTATCAGATAGATACAATCAAATGGATGCTTATAAAAAGCCATGCCATCACAATGCGTAATGATGTACAATAGCTGATCTTGCACTGTTAGAAGATAATACTAATAATAATAGCCTAATGTATATTATATATTGGCCTTTTAATAACACTAATAACAGGATTTCGGGCGACTGGCACTTTCCAGATGGAATTGAGTGACAGGTCAGGAATATCTCAGCCAACCCTTTGCCTGGTTATGCCAGGCGTGTTAGTCGATATAATAGGCTTGTCACATACTTACATGAAGTTTCCGTACATGGCGAATGAACAGGCAAACAAAAAAACACATTTTGCAGCTATGTCCGGTTTCCAAATGTAATCGGTGCTATTGCCATAATGGCAAAAATGCGAATGAACATGCTTTCATTAATCGAAAGCATTTTAATTCCGCCAATGTCACAATAATTTGTGATGCAGAAATGTTGCTGTAATGTAACCAATTTTCCCCCACCCGTGGCAGACACACTTTCGCGATGAAGCGCTAGACGCTTTGACATCGACTGATATCTGACCACTTTTTATTTGGGCCACGGTCCGACTTTCTTACAGCATCTGCAACCTTTTGACACTCCAATGCCTTTTTGGCATCGGTAATAGGCACACATTGCCCTTCAAACAACAATTTCCTCCTCTTTTCCACATCGCCAACAATATTTTCTACTTCACATTGAGTGAAGTTGCTTTTTTGGATTTCCTCAGTGTTTCCCATTATTTGTCAATCAATAAATATTAATTTTGGGGCGTTTTATAAGATTTATAAAGAGAAAATTGCGTAGGACGTGAGTGCGCACGGTTTTATAAATCTGAATATTTCTTTGCATACGCACGTCCTATATAATCGTCCGTAAGCCACTTCTGATGCAAAGTTTTATAAATGAGGCCCCTGATGACGTTGTAATGTAACGTTGTGTAGACATTTCCAATATGACGTTTAGCAAACGTTGGGTTATGGTTCCCGTATCTCATGACTAAATGTTGGTGTTCTACGTAAATATGACATTGGCACAAGACATTTAAAAGACATTGGATTGTGGTTGCTTAACATCATGACTTAAAACCAACAAAATATAACATTCTAATGATGTTGTAATTTAACGTTGTGTAGACATTACCATTATGACGTTTAGCAGAAGTTACATTTTTGGTATTCTACTTCAATATACGAGACGCTTGGAAGACGTTGGATTTTTGTAACTTAACACCATGACTTAGAACCAACAAAATGTCAACATCTAATAATGTAACTTAATGTTGTGTGGACGTTACCAGTATGATGTTAAGTAGATGTTGGGTTTTGGTTCCTGTACCTCATGACCAAATGTTGGTGTTCTATATCAAAGTGACGTTAGCATGAGAAGTTTGAAACACATTAAATTGTTGTTGCTTAACATTATGACTTAAAACCAACCAAATATCCACATCTGATGACATTGTAATGTAATGTTGTGTAGACTTTACCAATATGACGTTTGCAGACATTGGGTTTTGGTTGCCATATCTCATAACTAAGTGTTGGCATTCTACGTCAATATGACGTTGGCATGAGAAATTTGAAAGACATTAAATTGTTGTTGCTTAACACCATGACTTAAAACGAACAAAATATCAGCATCTGATGACGTTGTAATGTAACGTTGTGTATATATTGTCATTATGATGTTGGGTTTTGGTTCCCATACCGCATGACCAAATGTTGGTATTCTACATCAATGTGACGTTTGCACGAGACATTTGGAAGATGTTGGATTGTGGTTGCTTAACATCACGACTGAAAACCAACAAAATATCAACATCTAATGATGTTGTAATTTAACGTTGTGTACACATTGGCCCTCATTCATCAAACGTGCATAGAAACCGTGTAGATCTGAGCGCAGAAATCATCTTACGACGAGACTCACGTGTGATTTACAAAACATTCGTATCACTCCAATTCCAGCGTACAAATGAGCGGCTGTTGATAAATCAGACGGTTGAAAACAATCGTAATTTAAATAACACGCCCACAAATATGCATGAATTAGAGGCCTCACCCTTAGAATTTACGACATGGATAAGCGAAATCCAGCAAAGGATTTTCTCTGAGAAAAAATAAAGACGCTCAGGTCTCAGGTGCAGGCCAACCGCTTATTTGTTTTATTCGGAACCTTAAAATCAGGCGTCGATTGTTAAAGGAAAATGCGGTGTTGACTGAGGTTACTGCTATAGTCATTGAAAGCAATTAATGAGAACCTGAAGTGTATTTAAAATAAATGAATTATTTTTACTAAATATTCCACCTTGTATTTTTTAAGTAGCTTTCTTACCCAATATAGTAATTATTTTCACTAAATATTCCATGTTGTAATTTTTAAGTAGCTTTCTTACCCAATATACCACTTACTATATTAGAAGCTCAGAATAAGATCCAGGCTCCTTCGTAGAGCCCACAATAGTGGCTGTTGTGGCCACTGATCTTCATTGAATGGCCCCGTTCTCCAGCGCAATATCGTGGAGAACCCTGCATGCCATAATTATGTTGCAGGCCTGCTCTGGTGTGTATAGCAGTCCCCCCACCCCACCTCGCTTACCCAAGACAGAGCCACCTGTACAAACCTATACATCACTCCACTGTGGTTCGTGTGCATGTGTGCGCACTGTTGAACCTGCGCTCCTGCTTGTTTCGGGATTTGCAAGCGGTGTATGTACTCAGTCAGGGCATAAACTTTTTGACCAAGAGGAATCACATCCAACCATTTCACCAAAGAAATGTAGAACTATTATAATAATTGTACGAGGGCGTAACTCATTGAGGAGATGACTCCAGCCATGCAGTGCGCCCTCCTTGTTCCATGCTGCAGTTTAGAAAAATAGAGACGCGCGTCCCACCCGGCCACCGGGCTACCATATTTAGAACAAACATCCTGGCATCACATATGATCTGAACGTTGATTGAATTAAAGTTTCTGCGATTGATAAATGCGTAATCATTCATGAATGGTGGCTACAGACGCAGTATCAATCGCCCAATTCTCCCCAATTGGAAACCCAGCAATCTCATAAAATTGTATTTTAGTCATAGTTTGAATATACCAGGCAGAAAGGGACTTCATAGCTGCTAAAACGGCTGGCATACTTCGATATATATATATATATATTATTTGATTCAATTTGTTGTTTGCCTAATTTCTGCCCTCATGTTATAGGCCATCGCGAAGTGAAAGGGAAAAAATAAACCACTTAATAGCAATGTCCTGTGTATAATTAATCAGTAGTTCTGAAATGTAATTTGCAATATGGGGTAGTTGCGATGCAGACATATTCATCAATGATTGCTGGTTCAACAATTCACTGAACCGGGTGGTTATACCATGAACACCGCTAGTCCATCCATCCATCCATCTTCATCCGCTTATCCGTGATCGGGTCGCAGGGCAGCAGCTCCAGCAGGGGATCCCAAACGTCCTTTTCCCGAGCCACATTAACCAGCTCCGACTGGGGGATCCCGAGGCGTTCCCAGGCCAGGTTGGAGATATAATCTCGCCACCTAGTCCTGGGTCTTCCCCGAGGCCTCCTCCCAGCTGGACGTGCCTGGAACACCTCCCTAGGGAGGCGCCCAGGGGGCATCCTTACCAGATGCCCAAACCACCTCAA
>JACXGM010027571.1:0-14511 GCA_016801145.1 Umbra pygmaea | reverse complement strand
GGCCTGCGCATGCCCCGGTCTCTCTGTCTGTCAGTCTGTCTGTGTCTGTTTGTGCTGTGTTTTTGCAGATTCCTGTGTCTGCTGTGGTTCCGGTGCCTGGTCCGCCTTCGCCTCGGCTTCCGCTTCTCCCTTGCTCGGCCGGACCTCCGCCTGCCCGGACTCAGCCATCCGGCCCGTCGCAGCTGCCTCCATCCTCCGGTCCTCCGTGGGTGCTTCGTCTCTCCGGTCCGCTGCTGCTGCCTCCACCCTCCGGCCCGCCATGGCTCCATCCACCGCCCTGGTCTACTTGTCTGCTTTGCCCTGCCGGGTCTCTGCCTTCTGGTCCACGGCTGTTGCCTCCGCCTTCCGGTCCCCCGGAGTTCCCTCTGTCTGCCTGGTCTGCTCGTCTGCTTCGCCCTGCTGTGCCTCCGCCTGCCTGGGTCTTCTGCCACCTGGTGTCCTGTGACGTGTCCACCGTTTGGCGCCTCAGGAGCTGCGCCATGTGGAGGGGGTTCTGTAACGTTCCCCAGTTCCCCTTCCCTGGTAACTGCCACTTCCCTGTTCTACGTTGCTCAGAACTACAATTCCCATTCCCCAGTTCTTCTTCTGTGGACTACAGCTTCCCTATTCATGCCTCCTCTGAACTACGATTCCCATACCCGGACTCAATTATCCAAATTCACCACACCTGCCCACTCTATTCAGTATTTAAGTCTCACACCTCTCCTTGCCTCTTTGCGAGGTATTGTGAATATTGTTTTATTCCTACTGAGCATTTATTGCATGTATTGTTGTTCCGGTTTGACCTTTGCCTTGTTTATGACTTATTCTGCATTGGATTATCCCCTGTACCTTTGCCAACACTTGTGTATTGATATTCTGGCCTGACCCCTGCTCTGTTTATGACTTATTCTGCCTTGATTATCCTTCTGTGCCTTTGGAAACAATATCCTGTTTAGAATAAATATTGTTCTTGTTTTTACCTGGGAGTATTCATTACACTATGTATGTCACATTATGACTAATACTTAACTTGTTGTTATAGCTACTATAAAACTGAGACATTTGCTAGAACCCCAAAATCCTAAGCTTTAAGGACACATGAGACATGTCAATATCAATTAAAAAATAAGGTTGATAGCCGTGTTTCTAATTAAAATTCCATTTTATATTTCTGTGCAAAAACGGCCAGCTGAGTGTGCAAGCAAATAATTATCTCATTGTTATAGCTATTGTACAACCGAGACATTTGCTAAATTTCCAAGGTTTTAAGCTTTAAAAAGATATGGGACTTGTATATATATACCTTAAATATTGCATTTGTTAGCTTTGATTTTATTCCACATTGTATTTTCTGTCACAGTTGTGTTGAAGTGAAGAAAAGGGGACCACAGCAGAATTAATGGTTGTTGTTTTTTTAATACAAATACCATCTCAGAGTAATATACAGTAGATGAGCAGTTGCAGGCGAACACGGCAGCCAAGAGCACAAACACTACAGGTAGATATTTAGCTAGTACGCTCTAACGCAGCGTATATGCGTAAACAAAATATATATTTATGACCAGACAGAGTAGGCTAACCTTGAAACCACCCAAGCTCTTGTCACAACTCACTCACGTAACATGACATAGATCTTGGACTCAGCAAACGTACACCAACCACATATCACTTTGAAAGCGAAATCACATACAATGCTTGACGCCTCTTTCCCAGTTCGGCTGGCTTATATTGTCTACCCTAACTAGCTACCTTGACACAGCTGAACCAAATCCTTAATCATCTAACCTAAGCATAACCCTCTATCCTAGCAAGGCCAAACTGGAAAAGAGGCGTCAATCTTAAAGGGACTTATGTACATGTAAAAGGGAAACTAAACCAACATGCAAGCACTGAATAGGAACAAAAACACAGAAATCAAAATAAACATGAATATATAAGTAAACATTTTATAAAGGAGACCATGTCACAGTCTTGTCTACACCTGCCATCTGCTGGGCAAGGTGTGACATTTTCTATGAGGCTAAGAAAGGAATGTCATTGTTTACTATGCACATAGCTCACATTATGCTGTGTTATAATATGGTCATTATAGCTATTGTAAAATGAAGACATCTGCTAGATTTCTGACTTTTTAAGCTTTGTAAAGATATAAGACTTGTATATATTTCCTTAAAGATGAGGTTGCCATATTTTCTAGTTTACATTCCATTTTTTTTTAGGCGCATGTGTACAACGCACGTAGCTCACATTATTATAGAAAATAATATTTCTGTTACAGCTACTGTAAAATTGAGACATTTGCTACATTCCTGAGTGTTTAAGTACTGTTGATATATGACATGTATATATAACCTAGAATATCACCCCACTAAAATTATCACATCAATATTTAGTTGAGCCTCTTTTAGCAGAAATAACAGCCTTTAGATGCTTCCTATATAGCCTGAGTGTCTGGATTCTGGATGAAAGTATTTTGGACAATTATTCCTTGCAAAACATGCCCAGCTCAGTTAGGTTTGATAGTTGCCATTAGAAATGCCACAATTTAGTGTAATAGATTACTTTTCTGGGTTGTGCTGAGTTCACAACTTATGGGACGTTTGTCAGTACGACCCCAATGACCCCGTAAAAGAAGTTCTGTAATTTTAGAATGTTTCCTATTGTTCCAATTAAAGGTATAACAATGTAAACTTTTACAGTTGATTTCCCTTCAAATAACAACCTTTTTTTACAGTGTAGTTATGTTTTAGTTTTTCACTGATCACTGGTAAGTTATGAACTTCTTTTACCTGGTCAATAGGGTCATAGATGAAGCTGGCTTGTCTAAATGTGCGTTTGCATACCTCAAGCGACTCTGTTTGTGGAATGTGTGCAAAAAAGGCTTCTTCCGAATCACTCTTCTGTACAGCTTCTCCTTGTGCAAAGTGCGCTGAATTGTTGAATGATGCACAGTGACACAATCTGCAGCAAGATGATGTTGTAGGTCTTTGGAGGTGGTCTGTGGGTTGTTTTTGACCGTTCTCACCATCCTGCACCTTTGCCTATCCAATATTTTACTTGGCCTGATACTTCTGGCCTTAACAACAACTATGCCTGTGGTCTTCCATTTCCTCACTATGTTCCTTTCAGTGAACATTGACAGCTTAAATCTCTGCGATAGCTTTTAGTAGCCTTCCCCGAAAGCATAATGTTAAACAATCTTTGTTTTTAGGTCGTTTTAGAGTTGTTTTGAGGCCCCCATGTTGCCACTCTTTAGAGGAGAGTCAAAGAGAACATCAACTTGCAATTGGCCACCTTAAATACCTTTTCCCATAATTGGATGCACCTGTCTATGAAGTTCAAGGCTTAATGAGGTCACCAAATCAATTCTGTGTTACAAATAATCAGTGCTAGGTAGTTACAGGTATTCAAATCAACAAAATGACAAGGATGCCCGAATTTATGCATCTGTCTAATTTCATTTTGATGCATATTGCACACTTTCTGTTAATCCAATGAACCTCATTTTACTACCAAAATAAGACTGTGTCCTTCCATTATTTGATAAATCTAAATGAAATTAGGCTTTATAAAATATATGTCATTGATTGATTGATTGATTGATTGATTGATTGATTGATTGATTGATTGATTGATTGATTGATTGATTGATTGAGTTTAGACATTCCACTACCCAGGACAAACATTGAACACTGAAGTGAGATGGTGAAAATATTTTAGGGCAAAAACACATTAGCATGCCTATTCGTATAGCACTAAAATTTTGTAGGCCACATATAGAATGTGAAATTAGAACCATGGATATTGGATAAAGACATCTTACTAAAGTTATTAATGAATGTTACCATCACTAGCCACATTGCTTGGCAGCTCAGGGCAAGAGAGGGTGAAATTAAAATTGATAGGATGAAATAAGCAATAGGCTTCTTATTAAAACTCACACACACAGACACTCACATATATAGACAGGTGCACACACACGCCATGCACACACAGTTGCAGATGACCATTTGACCTTGTTCTCCTTGTATCAAATAGAGAAAACCAGTTCAAAACAGAACACTGTTCCCCATTTGGTGCACTTCCTTTGATCAGAGCCTTATGGTGAACTGTGAATACAGTGTTATAAATTCAAAACCATTCTTTCCATATCAAAAGTGTGCTGTATGGGAATTGTCATTTGTGACCTGCCACATTCCTCTAGCAGGCATGCAAACAGGTCAGTGGTAAAACAGTTAAAAGGATACGGCAAACCCCCGACCCTCTAAGTGCATGCTCCCCCGGAAGAAAATTTTGTATATTTTTAAGTTAAACGCATCAATCTGGTGCACTTTGACAGCAAAATAATGTAGATGTAGAATCTGTGCTCTTGTAAACAATGTCATATTCTTTTAAACATAAAGATTTTTTATATAGCATTCATCTTAAAAAAACAACTAAACAAAGGCATAACCTGCGTTAAACTACTTTTTGTTCTATAAGTCAAAATACTAAAATGTTTTTATATTTCTAAATCATTCTCCAACTGCTTTTCTTGGCTGCCCTTTTTCCTGCTCATGACATGTCACCATGTCACTATATCAATGTGGACTGGCGGGTGAAATATTTTCTCATCGGATCTGCACAAATCACGTAGGTGACCCATTTCGGTTTTAAAGCCTTCTGCAATATATAATGATGTTCATTTTTTTATTATGTTCTTGTTAATTTTAAAATTGCCGATAAAGCAAAGGGACGTTTAGGGTGTGGCTATGGTATTCGATTGTACGACATGACACTCAAAGGAGTTGGCAGTTCAGTTTTTCCGGTAAATAACGTTACATTGTGTTTTACATTTTGTTTTAATATTGTTTTTCGTTAGCATCCCAATTAATATTAGTTAGCTAGATTACTCCTCCGTCTCGTCTAAAAGCATCACATCCGCAACCATGATGTCTAACGGCAAATTCGATCTAAACCACAAACCAATGGGTGACGTCACACATGTAACATCCAGTGATATATATATATATATATAATCTATGTTTCAAAATGTTGAATTTCACCAAAAGGTGAGGAGTTTGCATGCCTGATCAAGGCATTCCACGGAGTTGCATACTTGTCACTAGTGCGGTAAAAAACAAAACGTTTTCATTAATTCACTTTTTTCAATAAATTAATCTTGAATTTGTCAACTTTCATTTTAGCTGAATAACAAATATATTTGTGTTTTATAAATATGAAGAAAAACAAATGGCAAATACAGTGTGTTAACTTTCGCTTTCCGTTTAAATGATGGTCTCCAAGGTAAGATATGAATTTCTAACATCTTAATTGAATTCAAACATTTAGCTTATGTTAGTATTGTTAAAGAATAGAGAAATAAACATATCTTATTTTTCGCCATATGGAAAAAGAGTTTTTATATGTGCACAGTCTGAGAAAAAAGATAGTCTGATTTTAACCAATGTAAATCGCAGTAAACCTGAAATTTGTTTTATCGTGATTCAAACCATATGTCTTATGGTAGTATTTTAATCTATAGCTATAGATAAACTGCTCTTCTATAAACTGAAACCCAAATAAAGTATTTACTTGGTACACAGCCTGTAACATAAGGTCTCAAATTGGGCTTGATATTTAATACAACAGCTGAATTTTACTACCTGAGCTCACAGAATTCCGTGAAATGAACATGGACCCTTAAACCTGTGTGAGTTTCACGGAATCGCCGGAAATTCCGTGATGGGCCCATGAAAGTGATGCCTTGTAAGTCAATGACAGGCAGCATCTGTGGTTCCAGTAGTATAGCCTAGTCTACCTGGAAAAAGATTGAGGGGGAATATATATTATATTGTGTCACAGATAAAGCATAATGCAAGTCCCACTGCTCCTCCAATTACAGTGATTGATATGATATTTAAAAGCTCTGAATCTAAACTAAAAACAACATTCTCATGTATGACGGTTACAGTTAAAATCTAAATTATGTAAGTTATTAAAAAAGATTCTGTGGAAGTCTAACTGTGGTAACTAAGAGACTCTGTGTGAATGTACATCCTTGAATGAATGAGAATGATTTGCACAGGAACTACATGCAATTTTGAAAAAATGGCCGATAAAGATATGCTAATACAATTAAAACATTATGTTCCACTTATCTTTCAGCACAAATGACTATGGGCCCTATCTTGCACCTGGCACAATACAGCGCAAAGCCCAAATGCAAGTGTCTTTGATCATTTAAGACTAACGCAGTTGTCAATTTCCCGTCCGGCACCCGCATTTTTTAAATAGCAAATGCACCTGCGCCCATATTTGCGTCCATGGGAGTGCTGGTCTAACAGGGAGGTGTGTTCAGGATAATTCTGGGTGTATTGCTATCTTGAGGCATCGGAAAGTGACCAACAAAAACCTGGTCTAAAGTCAATGGCGCAGCATGTCATTGTTTTTTTAACAGCAAATTAGTCAAATGTGGGTGCACACTATGCTTGTTGCACACACAAAGGGAAGTGCAGCAGCACACAAACATGCAAAAGATTTTTTTTAAAGAGGACGGTGCAAATATGCCATCATAGTAGCAATGCACAAAAGGTACAAATGCGCCTGGCTCTTAAAGGGAATGGGAGATGAATCTGTGATTGGTTTATTGCATGTTACACTCAAAACACACCTATGAATTAATGAAGACACTTAGTACAACCCTTTTAGACCATGCGCCCAGTGTATGGACCCTTTTATCCGCTGTCAAACTAGCAAAAGTGGATTTGGACATGCGGAAGGCGCACTTGCGCCATGCGTGTCACGCAATGTGCTTAGATCGTTAAAAAAGGGCCCTATAACTACAAAGATATAGCCATATGGATGAGTCAACAATATGTTCCAGGCAATTAGCTTTCTAATTATATACTGTATCACTCAACATGGGACGTTTTATAAATAGGGGTTGAATGTCTACATGAAACATGCTAACAAAAACGAAATGTATGCTGGGGTTCAGTTGACAGAGTGGTACACTGTAAAAAATGATACACCATATCTCCTTAATAAAATTAAGGCAACAGATTACAAGCAATTTTATTAATTAAATATTAATTAATTATTTCAATTAACCATTGTAGGTAAATAACAAACTTAAGTTACATTTAATTAATTAAATTGCTTGTAATCTGTTGCCTTTATTTTATTGAGTAGATGTAGGCCTTATTTTTTACAGTGTAATAAAATGATAAGAATCTACTCTTTGTATAAATAGTTTTTGATGAATTTGTGCATATTATGAAAGTATACAATCAAAATTTGGAAACTATCCCAAAATTAATAAATTAATCTAAAAATAAACAGATGGATGCAAAGTCATCAATTTTACAGTGGTGCCTGGCCTTAAAACATGTATTAAGAAGTTAAAGAGCAAAGGAATCTGATTAAATATTAGATTATTTTGTTTTTAATAAAAACACAGAAAACCTTTTATTAGTATCAAATTTGAGTGGTAATTTGCATTAGCAAGCTGTACGGTGCACAGAAGTTGTGACACACTGAAGACTAATGCAGACTCTGTGTATGCATGTTTCACGGACCAGAAGAGGGTGCAGCACAATAGATTTGATCAGTGACCAAGGCCTTATGTAGAGGGATGTATAGGCAAGTTTAATGGCAGTGGCAGAAGTACCACTATTGTGGTAATAGCTACAGGCTGATTGATGAATAGATAATATTGTTGCATTGATTATTAATGCTGAAGCTAGTTATGTATCCCCTTTAGTGTGTGTTTTCAATCAGTACGCCTTCATGAATAATGAAATGGCTTTTGTCACCCTGACATCCGCGGGGAAGAGTAAGCCTGTTTATCTGTGTGTGTGTGTGTGTGTGTGTGTGTGTGTGTGTGTGTGTGTTTGTGAGATTGTGTTTGGGCAAAAGAGGGCAGAGATAGAGGAGTGAGAGAGACAGACCTAGTTGGGTAAAAATACAATCTGCAATATACTGTGTATGAAAGAGAGAGAAGGGAAAAATAAAAAGTTATGAAAGTGCACTGTTGAGGGTTAGTAGTTGAGTGTTTACCTTTTATCCCAGTGATTTCACCCATGAGTGTCATTTCATTAAGGAATGGCTTTCATTCAGTACTGCGATTGTGAATGTGGTTTCTCTCTAAAGTCTCATTGAGGATCCAAGGTATTAAGCCTTTCTGGCTGTAATTATGATAAATACAGCATATTACATAGTGGATCATAAAAAACTAACATTTTACACTACCCTGTAGTCACCGGTAAAATGTGCAGATGGTAAAGTACAATTCTTGGTGTCCTGTAAAAATATAACTTTATATGAAAAAATGTTAGTCAGGAACTATGCAGAAAATAGACATTATTTTGCAAAAATGATTATGAGTAACACTCAAATTATTACAGATATTACAATGTCTTCCAATAATATTGTCACCATTGGGAAATATGAGCTGAAAAAGCTGTGAAAAAATGTATATTTTGATCTTTCATTCAACATATTCACCTAAATCTAAAACTGTAAAGGAAGTAAAATTATTGAAAACTGAAATGTGAAAGAAATGAAAGAAATATATCTCTCTGAGACATGTGTACCACAATTTGGCACCAATAGACATTCTTGATTAAAATCTAACCGAAGTGCATTCCCAATTATGTTTTACGGTGTTACGTTCACCTGTTTCACTGGGGTATAAGTATGAAGTTGCGCATATGAGGCAGGCTTTGGATACCTGTCCTGATGGAAGATCCAACCACAGCCCCCCTTGAAATAATGTATTGTAGTGGTCGTTAAAAAGAGGAACAGAGATGGAAAAAAAAGACAGTCAAGGAGAGTCTGAAGCAGGAGGAACAGATAGGGGGTGAACACTAAACAGTGTTGTTTGTTTGTGTTTGTTTGTGTTTGTGTGTGTTTGTTTGTGTTTGTGTGTGTTTGTGTGTGTTTGTTTGTGTTTGTGTGTGTTTGTGTGTGTTTGTAATTTTTTAAGTGTGCAGTAAATTCTCTTAAAAATTTGGCCCTCACTAAAACTCATATCCGTGTTATAGGCCTTGGTGTTTATTGAAAGATGTATCAAGATTTTTTATTTATTTATTTGTTCACAAAATTCTCTATATAAAACAGAAACACCCTAAATTTCATTACTGTAGTTTGAAGAAAATACATACAAAATAGCTTCAGAGGTTTCATAATTGTATATTAGCTAAACATTTGTTAATTCTTTCAATTCCTGAAAAGTGTCTGTTTTGAAATGATGTTGAATTTCAGTGATTATTATGGAACAATGTTGATATTATGGTAAAATGTAACACAAAGTTTGATTACAACATTAGAACAGATAAGAATGACACAGGTGGTAAAGATACAAAGCTATATTAGGAATGATTACTGATTGAAGTTGCCTGTATAAAAATCTAGAAATTTAATTTGAATCCAAATATTCTAACAGCTGCACCATATCATCTACAAAACATCTGGGACTTCAACCTGGATGTTCCGGTTCCAGTTTCTCTGATACAAAAAACAACGCTTGATTAAACAATTACTTTTTTCACTGTAAAATAATGTTTTGCTATAAACAACATATTGCAGTGTATGTGGAATACAAGCATCACAGTTACACAGAGATTACGTTGGACAAATCCATGGATTTCATTTTTTTTCTTTTTTGGTTTTGTCCCCATGTTGGTTGTTAATGGAAGGGTTGATAAACCATAATGTAGTATTTGCAATGGCTGGTAGACAGAAAAGTAACATTTTTAAGTAGAGACAGTGTGCGGAGGCATATTTAATTAATGTCCTTCTCTTTTAAGCACCTGTCCATGCGTTTATAATCCAGTAACAGTATCTGTATAGTTTGTACTGTACTGTATATAGGCCAGTGCATTTTGAAAGTAAGATAACAAAAAGGTAGTAATGATCAATAATTAGTTGTTAGAAACAAACTGACTGAAGGACAATCAAATCTAAAGGTGAGGTTGTAGCACAATAGTTTTTTTCTTCATTGTTTATTTTTAAAAGATCTACAGTCTACAGAATTTGTGTCTAAGACTTTTGCACAATACGGCTGGTTGACAAATTACAACCCCATTTCCAACAAAGCTGGAACAGTATGGAAAAATCCCCAAAAAAGATTCTATTCATCCTGTACAATATTGAAAACACACTATTAACACATTATTTGGTGTTTTAC
Source organism: Umbra pygmaea (assembly GCA_016801145.1). Lineage (NCBI taxonomy): Eukaryota > Metazoa > Chordata > Actinopteri > Esociformes > Umbridae > Umbra > Umbra pygmaea. The sequence continues at coordinate 4,358 of JACXGM010027571.1, read as the reverse complement.
TTTGTGAATTGAATTTTCTTTTGAAAATCTACCTTACATTCATATCAAATGATGACTGCAACACACTCCAAAAGAGTTGGGACAGTTGACTGTTTACCACTGTGTAACATAACCTTTTCATTTAATGACAGTTATTAAGCATTTGGCACTGAAGACACCAGTTTGTTAAGTTTAACAAGTGGAATTTTCCCCCATTCATCCAGTATGCCTGTACATATCTTTCTGCATTAATGGTGCCCTCACATAGCGTATGTGCATGTTTGATGTGGAGGAACTCCAGTGGCCTGCATAGAGCCCTGACCTCAACTCCATTGAACACCTTTGGGATGAATTGAAAAGGCGAAAGCGAGACAGGCATTCTCATCTAACAGAATTGCCTGACCTCAAAAATTGTCTTTGGCTGAATGGGAACAAATGACCACAGACACATTCCAAAATCTTGTGAAAAAGCCTTTCCAGAAGAGTGCCATAAAGTCTAATATCATATTGTCACTGATCTCCAGTGAACAGAATATATAGCTTTGACTTATTATAACACCATTGACGGATTTCACCAACCGATAACTCAGAAGTAAAATTGTACATCAAATGTATTTCATCAACCGATGGAATCTCTTACCAAATAAATAATATTTCATGATTTGTTTATTTGGGTGGATTACCTGTTTACAGCTCTGGTTTTAATAATGATAGGTATTCATTTGTGTGAAATGTACATTTTTGTTTTATTCCATAAACTTCTGACAACATTTCTCACAAATTCTATATATATAATTCTGTCAGTCAGAGCATTTATTTGCAGAAAAAGACTGTTCAAAATAACAAAGAAGATGCAGTGTTGTCAGACCTCAAATAATGCAAAGAAAATAAGTTCATGTTTAATAATGTGTTAACCTAGGAAGAGTTCAGAAATCACCAGTCGTTCACGTTGATGTTGGGTGACTTTATGCCACTCTAGGTGAAATATTCCAAGCAGATCTGCTTTGTTTGATGGCTTGTGAACATCCATCTTTCACTAGATCACATTCCAGAGGTTTTTAATGAAGTAGATTTAAGAAGAAATTGCAGTGAATTTCAGATCTGTACATACAATGGAACCTATTTTGAACCCGGCGCAACGCAGTGCAAAGCCTGAACGTTAGTGTCTTTGCTAGGTTAAGACCGACGCAGTGTCCCCTACGGCGCCCGCGTTGTTTAAATAGCAAATGCACCTGCGCCCATATTTGCACCCATGACTGTGCTGGTCTAACAGGGAGGTGTGTTCAGGATAATTCTGGGTGTAGTGCTATCTTGAGGCATCAGAAAGTGATCACTCCATTGAACAACAAAAACCTGGTCTAAAGTCAATGGCGCAGCACGTCATAGTTATTTTAACAGCAAATGAATCAAATTCACCTATGGCATAGGCACAGCACGTGCACACTATGCTTGTTGCACACACACAGGGAAGCAAGGCAGCACATAAACATGCAAAAGATAAAAAATAAAAAGATTACATTGGAAATCCACCATCATAAGAGCAATGCGCCATGGTACAAACACGCCTGGCTCTTTAAGGGAATGGGACACTCTGATTGGTTCATGCATGTTACGCTCAAATCACACTCATGAACCAATCAGGTCCACTTTTGGACCCTTTTTTCCGCCGTTAAACTAGCAAAAGTGGATTTGGACATGCCCAAAGCGGTCAGGAACGTAATGCGAGCCCGGCGTCCCCAATTACGATCCACCGAAAGCGGCGTGGAGGGGTGTGTGGGTGTGTGCCTGTCTCTCGCACTAATCTGTAGGCCATGTTATTAAGAGCTTAGCAGCACAACTTTATATCTATTTTATCTATTTTATTAAAGATTGTTTTCAGATATCTTCCTCCATTTCCATACATGTTATTTCTCAAAGACTGATTAGCCTTGATCATTCCTACCTATTCTCTGGTGCTTGGTTCACAATACCCTGCTATGTGCACACCACTTATTCCCTTTTCAACTGTGGCATTGGGTTTTGCGCCACGTGGTCCAATGTAAAATAAGTAGCTGACATAAATCAAAAGCCTTGAGACTACAGTAGCTGTCTACATTCGCTTTCAGTCAGGCATCCTGTAATACACACCTAATGGGCCGCACCATTACCATGTCAACACCTTAACACAAACGCTAACGTTATGCTTTTCAAGGCCAATAAGAGCTGACTCCAGTCAGAAGCTCCACCTCATGGATGAAGTAATCACAGCCCTGCCCTTATTCAGATTTTCCCACTCTTCGTCCTCATCACACTGGAACTGATTTGTAACACCTTTTTCTTTAATTTAAGTGTCCACTAAAGTGTGTAAGGTTATCCTTCTATAGCTTTTTCATGTGGAAAGAACTTCCTTTTTTCGAAGGAGTTAAGTTAGTCACGACCAGAATGTGAATATAAGGCTTAGTTGGTGACAGTGTTCTAGTAATGCCAGCATTGTGGATTTTACTCCCACAGGGATCAAACGCACACTAAAATATGGATGCAGTGTGGTGTAAATCCCTCTGGATAAAGTCACCAGATAAGTGGCATAAATTTTCAGAGGTTAAGTCAAGCGGTCGTTGCTGTCTCCTCGTGCAAAACCGACTTTCTTTGTCTAGCTAGCTGGTGGAAAAGTAAATATCATTTCAAGAATTTAATACTTGCAAGCCTAACTGTTTTAGTCAATTTCCAATATCATCTTCAATGGCTCCAACAGTGATTTCTCCTGATTACCGTACTGCCAAGTGTTTTCCTGGTGTGTCTCGGCTAGCGGTGTGCTCCTGCTTCCCTGGTCCATCGAATTTGGTGCAGGAGCTATTGTCAGTTGTGCCCACTGACTGTATAGGTTGTTGCCCCGTCACAAACTGCATTGCCGTGCCGATCATAACTTTATTTCTGTCAGCTAGAGTTGTGAGGGGAGGGACCAATGGCACATCCAGGTAACTCTCTACTCAGAATTCCTCTATGTCAATGAGTGTGGGGAGGGTTTTTGTTGGTTGTTACCATTGTTAGTATGTATTTTCCACAACCTGGTCATATCTCCTGCATTGATCAGTTGGTTTGTTTGAATAGTTCTTTCATTGCCAAAGCCCTTGGCTTGGTTCAGCTGATTGTCTGTGTAGGAGGGTTTCTGCAATAGCTCGACTCGTCTTATGCAGTTCATGCGTAGTGATGTGAGGCTACGTTTGTGAATATTTCAACTACAACCCACTCAGGTTATCACAGGTTGGGTGCTATATTTGACTCTGGTTGCGAGTTAAGAGGAAGCCCGAAAATGCCTTTCTATCGGCAATTCCCCAGAGCCATGCACTTCATTGCGGGGGGATTTGAAAAGACGTGATGAAAATAATCTTGAAAATGAGGCAAAGGTTCTCAGTCTGGTTGCCCCTGGCTAGGGTTCATTAAGCATAGTGCCTGAAACTGATTCCTTTCATTAGGACAAACGTAACTGACAACCTCATGTTTTTAGTTGTTTGCTAGTTGTGATGTGGGTGAATACATTTTGTACATCTAGCTCAATGGAGATTTCCGGAATGTGTCTTGCTTACCCCTTTTTCTCTTTGAAACGTAGGGCTTTCGCTTTAGTTTTAAAACTTTTAAATTTTATTTAATTAAACTTTTATTGGTATGGGAAATATTTTATTTTATTAACAATGCAAGTATAAAAGACACTGAAGGCATTTTGAGTGTTATATTTACAGTGATAAAAAAGGGGGGGAATGAGGTAGAATAAATAAAGACATGTATATGGGTTGTCCTTTCCTCATTGCAAAGTAATTTGTAATTTAGACACACAAATATTGGAGTTCCTCAAGGTTTGGTCTAAAATTCTATGCGTGTCTGTAGGATCTGGGACAAATATGTGGCTCCAATGTGGTTATTAATTATCTCTATCTTTATCTCTAGCTTTCTGTCTCTGTCTTCTCTCTATCCAGAATGTTCTTTTTTCTTTACAGCCACCTCATCTGTTGGAGGATGACTCAGTTTAAATATAAGCAAACAACATGACTCATTGATTTAATGTGGACTTTCTAACACTGGCTACCTCTCCCACTGCCTCACTCTCACTCTTTGTTGTTGAATCACTGGTTACTAGGTAGCCTATTTGTTAGGGCATCTCACTGGTGTCCAATAAGGCCCTGTTCAATCCCCAACCGCCAAGGTTAAAGCTTTATAGTTCTATCTTTGAGCAACATCATTAAATGACGTTTAAAATAAACAACAAAATCACCCTATCCTAAAACCCAGTCTGAGACTCTGGTAGGACAGACGTTCCACACACACACACACACACACACACACACACACACACACACACACACACACACACACACACACACACACACACACACACACACACACAC
>JACXGM010027570.1:0-14383 GCA_016801145.1 Umbra pygmaea | reverse complement strand
ATTGAAAAATGCTCTTTATTTGAATGAGTGAACGTGGCTCTTAAAAGGTAATTAAAGGCACTGGGGTTGCGGTGCCACTGGCTTAAAGGCACTGGGGTTGCGATGCCACCGGCTTAAAGGCACAGGGGTTGCGGTGCCACCGGCTTAAAGGCACCGGGGTTGCGGTGCCACTGGCTTAAAGGCACCGGGGTTGCGGTGCTACCGGCTTAAAGGCACCGGGGTTGCGGTGCCAGCGGCTTAAAGGCATCGGGGTTGCGGTGCCAGCGGCTTGGGCCCGCAATCGCTGCTTGCAGCTATATTTTTATTTTATTATTTCATATGTTCATTTAACAACCCTATGCAAGAAACACATCTTGGAACCAAAAATGTGTAGCTGACTGAGCTAAATATAATACAGGAACTGAGTCAGATTGATTAAAACATGTCAACTCCTATCTTTATGATGCTTATATCAAATAAACCCTATCGATATTCTTCCATATGCTGTATGTCAAAGGAGATATGGCACTGTGTACAGAGCAAATTCCCTTTTATTTAGTATCTCCCTAACTTCAACCGTTAACCTGTTTTGTGCACTTAGACAGCCTTGGTCTTAAGAAGTGCAGTATATAGCAAATACCCTGAAAAAAAAATAAAACAGGGTGCCTTATCCTCTAGCCAATAGTGTGCAACTGAGGTGCAAACTTTAACATCTGCTCCAATCACAATCCCAGTAGGATACCTGTTTTTTTCCCAGAGCCCTGCTGAGCACATTCAATCTATTATAACTGTTGAATGCTTTTTCTCCCATGGTTGAACTTTCTAATTATTTTATGTATAGCTTAAAAACACGGGTGTGAATCCAGTGTAATGGGATGTGGTACCTACTGAGTTAGCTTAATGTTTATAATTTACACTTAAAGCTGGGATACTTCATTTGTTTTATTTTTATTTTTTATTTTCCCCTCCCAATTCCCTCTAATCCTGACTTGTCACCAGCTCTGCAACTCCTTGGACAGATCTTTGAGATGATTACGTTCACCAACTCTACTTTTGCTATTCAACCCACAAATGCCCAATCTGGACACAAGGAGTCACTGGAGAGCGTTGTGTCATGATAAATCATCTGATTTATCTAAACCAAATCCTGGGCAGCACTATGCTTAGTACTGCCTCATGCAGAAAAATTGAGTTCAGAGAACCCATAGTCAGGCTCAAACCCATGACTATCATGACGTAGAATTTCCTGCAATGCAGTGACTTAGCCCACTATGCAACGAGGACCCCCCAAGGATCCTTAATTTTAATATTGATGAAGTGAACAAATCACCTGTGTTTTGGAAATAAGTTCTGGGAATGATCTGGAGAAAAGTAACTAGTCTCAAATTTAGACAGAGTGACAAAAGCAAGACCAGACAATCCCTGTGTCATGGCTGAGTAATATTGTATTGGTATTCACTGAGGTACTGCGAACAGGCAAATACACTGCCACCCTAGGGCTTCACTTAGGCCCAAAAAGAATAAAGATGTCACAAAGGCTCTTAATAGTAGATGGCACACACTGGCCAATAATAATAATAAAAGTGGCACAAATGTACATCATAGTAACAGCACATTAAGATTTTTATACCACACTGCATAATATCTCCCAAAAGAGATATGGTCACGTGATTACAATGTTAATGTTGCTATGTCGAGCACACAGTAGCTCAAAGTGTTTCAGTCAGATCTCTAGCCATTTTTTATTTTCTGCTTGTTAACTTGTTGAGTTGCAACAGTTTTAGACTTCATTAAAGTGGAAATGGATACTATACTATTGCTTGTCATGGTTCCAGGTCATGTCTACATAATATTCACACATTCTGGGTGATGAAATACAATCATTATCTCACTGATTTTTGCTCAACGGATCTCTCATTGGATATTCTGGATGTTGTCAAAACATGTTTTTGTTTAGGCCTGAAATCGAGCACAAATACTAGGATGTCTGGGATGTCAGAGTTTTTACCAGATGCAACTGGTAGCCCCACTCATGCAGACACAAAGAAGGTAACAATTCAGGGATTTTGTGTCTGATCTTAAAAACAGTCTGTAAAGGCTAAAACATGGTGAAAACTCTGTAGTTAACAACCGGCAAACTGCACTGCCTCAAAGTACAATAGGTCAGTTGACGAATGTGTCACACCTGTGGACAGGGGTTCCACAGAAGGGGGTGCAAATTTGCACATCACCATCCGTCTAGCAATGCTTATCTCAGGCATTGCAAGCTCATTGTGGTAGATTACTGTAGTTCACCCTGAAACCTCCCTGAGAGCAGTCACATAGCTCCAAGTGGAATTAAACATTAATATTCTAGCTCGTCAATGTGGCTGAAGAAGACAAAATTCAACAGAAAATTATCCTGTAAACAATAGGTGGATGGGGACGTGCAGCATATAAACATGAAAAAACAAAAGATGCTCTGGATGCTACCTGTTTATTATCGTCTGACTCAGTCTCAGCCATAGCCGACGGCAAGGCCAACCTCAGCTGTCTCGTGTTGATTAGCAGGACGGATGTTGTTTGTCACTGTTGAAAAACCAAACACCTAGGCCCTTATAGCAAATATTTCAATTTAATCTGTCAACGTTGATATTCTAATGGTAATGGACACAGTGTTGTATATGCCATGTAATGATGGAGAAAAGCTACCTGAAATCTAAAGCTTTATATTATGTTGCCTTAATTACTATGTAACAAACAAAGTTATAAGCACAGTAACAACCTAGTAGATACAGTACATAAGTAAGTACATAAACATTATTATGCAGAATTCATTATTTCACAAGCAGAACAAATTATTCGTAATTGCACAATAAGTAGCTGAATATTATTCTATTTGTATTACTATCAATTCTGTTACAAGTTCTCTTATTCCAACTCCTTGCATTTCTGACTGATTTCTGATTTTTTATGTTGTTCCTGTAACAGTTTATTCATCAACAGGCAGATTACCATATACAGTATTTACTTGGTATAACCCTTGTAATTACTATGACCTTAATGTGGTTAATACTGTGCTAGTTAGCAGCAGAATAATAAGTGACACTGAATTTTCAGCTCTTCTTTCAAGGATGGATCGAGAGTGAGGGCCAGCTGTAAATTTGCTTAATTTAGTTAACACCATAATAACATGATAATGTTGATGTAAGTGAATAATTGACCAATTAAAGTAACGGAAGTCATAGGTGTTACACACTCACACATTTAATCACATTCATCAAAATATAGGTAGAACAGAAGAATACAATGGCATTTGGCAGGTGTATTTCGTGTGGGAAACAAAATGTGTATTTTCTGGAATACGCAGTTGATTTGTAGATGATCAAAGAGAACAATTCACATTGGTCTTATCCCAGGTTGTAAACATAGGCATGAGTGTGTGTTACGCTGTATAATAAGTAACAGAGTTTGAAGGTCATGAAAATCAAAAGTCTCATAGCGACATGTAGGCTTTTTTTGTCATTCAAAATCCAAGCATATTTATCAGCAAGGACATGTACCTAATAGAAAATAGATCTAAGGCACTTTGGAAGGCGTAGAGTTGTCTCCGGCTGTCACGTCGAAGGTGGTGCAGGTGGATTAACAGACGCATTTCTTCAGTCAGCTTGTCGTGGCTTTCTGTTAGCTGTCAGCACTCCAGGCGGGTAGCCACAGCAGCAGAGAAATCACTGCCCTCACCGGTCACCGAGTTAATCCCCACAAAGCTGCCCCTTCTCTACCTGGACTTCAGCCAGGCCTGTCATCACTGATGTCTCCATCTCAATCGGCCCATAGACTCTGCATGTCTCACCTCCATGTCTGCCTGTCTCACCTCGCTCTCCCCATTCTGGTCGGTCATCTTTTCCTTTCTTCATCTCTCTCGGTTCCTCCAATCTCCTTGCTGATCCGTCCTACCCCCCCCTTCAAAGCTGTATCCAAACAGCCGGCTGTACCATATCGCAGTCCGTCAGCAATGAGAAAAGTGGAGGTCTGCCACGCCATATACTATCTGGCTCTGCAATGTGACGACTTCCTCCTGGCACCAAGTTCTGTCACACTGCAGTTGTGCTGATGCATAATTGATGAACACTGAGTTATCAGGGACAAAAAAGTGAAAGAGCAGGTGGCATGAAGCGCGTGCCAAATCACACACAGAGACACGCAAACAAGCACGTTCATAGCAGCATCATGAAACTGCTCGAAGACCCAAAACCACATAGCTTTTTACACAAAATATATGTGTAATTGCATTTATTTACTTATTGTTGTGTTTATAACTCAGTATTGTGTTTTGCCACTACTTCCCTTCTATACTGTTTGGTCTTGTAGAAACAACAGTTGAAGTAAATTTTCTAACCAAGGCACATAGTTTCAAACATCTCTGAAATCTAGAAGCAAAAAAAGAAGCAAACATCTCTGAAATCTAATAATGAAAAAAAGGAATTGTCCTGAAACTGCAAGGTGCCGGTGATTGTTGTTACTGTGTGCTATGTGGTCTGTGGCTGAGGGACTTAGCCTCATGTGCTATATCTACAGGTTCTCAGTCAGTGAGTGGCTTTGACAGGCTGTGCATTTACAGTACACTATCTAGCCAGACAGCTTTGCCTTCGAACATGCTGTGTGTTGGAGAGGATGTAGCTCTATGGGGCCGTAAAAGAGGAGGATATCAGGCCATTACATCAGCTGTTACAACTGATGGCCTTCTATACAAAAGGAAAGGCACAATCAATTACGGAGCAGTGAGGAATCTTTGGAATATATCAGCCCACACACACACCCCTACGCCAACACATAGGCCTCTTCGCAACTCAAGGGAAACCGCAGATACCCGATGACGGTAGAGACTAATGTGCCCTTTTATTTTTCTTTCTTTGACAGTGCAATTGACAATTTAGAAAATGATTATGAAAAACTGCCTTAGTCGCTTTGTTCAATTTGTTTCCTTACTTAATTTAAAGTGTAAAAACGACAAGGGAAATGAGCAGTTAAATTGTTCCTGGCTATATAGGCTGTTGCTGCTGTAATGTGTGCTATCTGTGCTGGTTCTTTATCTGTGGTAAAGACAAATTGGGTCCCAAAGGATTCACTGACACACATAAACATGCACACACACTTGTGCACGCAAACACACACACACACACACACACACAAAGGACTCAGTGGTTGTAAAAGCCTTTTTTAGATGCTGGACATTTTACTGATATAACTGTTTCATAAAGACTAATTATGTCAGAGCTGAAAAGGTGAAGAAGTAAAATTTTGTGTCCTCAAGTGGCACAGTGGTCTAAATCAGGACGTAATACCTCTCCTCTGGGATGGACAGCCTTTTCATGCTTTTTAACTAGCAAGTAAACCAGATTCCAATTGTGAACTAATTAGGATCACCTTGATTAGGCTAATCTGATAAAATAGTTCAAGGCTAAGATTGTGAAACATCTGTTGGTCCCCAGGGAGGTGCATGAGAACAGCTGGTCTAAATTACCGCCTTAGAGTACAGGGCAAATCTCCCAGAGGGATGTGAGCCACCACTCTCCTTTGTCACCCACCACTGCGCCAGGGTGGATGGGCGAATCTTGTATAGGGTTGGCATGGGGAATGGGAATGCTTGCACTGCCTTTCCTAGTGAACACTTTCTTGTTGGGCTAGAAGTCTGATAAGAAGGAGCTTGGCGAGATGCGAATAAGACACGTGCCTCAATTTTCAACTCTTTTTTTGATGAGGCAGCACCACGAGTTGGACATCGCAAAGTTGAGGGTTTGGGATTAAGGTTAACAAGAAAGGATCACATGGAGATATAGGTTTGGGATTAAGGTTAACAAGAAAGGATCACATGAAGATATAGGTTTGGGATTAAGGTTAACAAGAAAGGATCACATGAAGATATAGGTTTGGAATTAAGGTTAACAAGAAAGGATCACATGAAGATATAGGTTTGGGATTAAGGTTAACAAGAAAGGATCACATGAAGATATAGGTTTGGGATTAAGGTTAACAAGAAAGGATCACATGAAGATATAGGTTTGGGATTAAGGTTAACAAGAAAGGATTACATGAAGATATAGGTTTGGGAAGGACTAGAAAAACAAATGGTTGCACATATTAAAGAAAACATTCATCTCTAAGGATTCACTTACATGGGTCCGGTGGTGATAAAGATGTCAGAGATGTTATTCATGTAAATATTTCAGGATGATAAAGCGAGACGAAAAGGTAAAGTGTCGACGTCTCACACTGCTCACATTAATACTCAACGTTTGTCTAGGGGAAGATAAAAGTCTAGATTGGCAATTCTAATAATTTCTTGCTCTAAAATCCAAGACAAACTAGGAAACTGGCAGTTACATTGTTACTGTAGCTTCTGCCTCACATCTCTCATCTGACCCTTTTATTTCTGAATAGTAACTTTTTAACTACATCTTGCACTTGCAAAAAATAATAGACAACTAAATAAATAGACAGGCCTAAAACCTAAACCCTTGAGAATGACTTGTGTTGCGTAGCATATTGGGCTAAGTCGCTGCTTTGCCTGATAGTCTACATCATGATAGTCAGTGCTTCGAGCCTGACTATGGGATTTTCCCTTGATCTCCTGCACAAGGCAGCACAAATTGGCATAGCACTGCCTGGGATTTGTGTTAGAAAAATCAGATTATCTATCCTGCCACGCCACTCTCCAGTGACTCCTTGTGTCCGGACCGGGCGCCTGTAATATCATTCGCGGAAGTATAGTTGACGAACTGTCACGCCATCCCAGAGTGGAATGCCGTCCCATGAACTGAAATATGGACACATTGTATGTATATGTATATTTATGTTTCTTTTTATTCCAGTCAAAGTACTGTTGTTTTGGGTTAAATGTATCTGTATGTGTTATGGAGTTTGGCCGATGAACCATGTGCGCGCCCCTCGCCATCCCACAGATCTGTCCAAAGAGTTGCAGAGCTGCCAACAAGGCAGGATTAGTGGGAATTGGGAGAGGAAGAAATTGAAAACAAAAATCTGTGTTTATAAAGCTATTTAATCCACCACAGTGGTTATTAATACGTAAATATGTTTTAAGTCTTGCTCTAAAATAGGAAAAAAGCCTTTCAGGCCATGCAACTGTCCGCAGACCATGTTTTCTCCGTTAATTAGCATTTGTACCCAGACATACGTTGCCAACAGACATCCTTGAGGCTGTTCTCCCACCATAGCAAACAGCAGAGCACAGCGGTGTTAAACCTGCTTGCTCAACTTTCAAAACTAATAACAGTAAAATATACACAGTAGCCCAGCATCCAAGGTCCTTTCTGCTTGTATAGACTGCTGGCTTGCTCGAATGGGGATGATAAATGGTGGTACACAGATAAAACCTTGTTTGGCATCAAGGAGCATCAGTGATAAACCGAGGAGCAGTGCTATAGCATAGGCTGGTCAGGGTTGAGTCTGTCCATTTCCCTGTTTTACAAGGACATGAAATCACACACAAACTCCTGCTCACACATACACACACAAACCACCATTTTTGGTTTTACTAGACTTGTGGGGCTAAATTAATTCAATTTCCTGTAGACTGCTAACCCAACCACTTAAACCTACCCCGAAAACTTAACCCTAAAACCAACTCTTTACCCTTATCTCCTACCCAATTGATAATGTTACCCTTGTTCCTAACCATGTATCAGTGAATAAGTGAATTTAGTACCCACCCCCTATCACCTTACCTAAAAGCAGCAGCGGGCCGTGCAGTGACGTTTGGGTATGCACTGCCATTCTGCCAGCAACACAAAAAATGCCTTCACAGGTCAAGTATAAGGAAATCCTCAAAATAAAAGCCCATCACACGTGATTATCTCATGAACCCTACATGGTAGCAACTATTGTCTGGTTCCATTAGAAAGAGGAGATTTGGCTGAAAATAATAAGTGGGAGATTGTCTATGTGGGTTCATTAGAGCCGGAGAAATTGCATATTAAAATTTTAGACTTCTTTTTCCTCACTATTTTCCTACACATTTGTTAAATCCCAGCGATATATCCGTTCCAGAAATTGTTGGTCTTGTGCAGGATGATGTCCTACGTCATTGCAGAGTTGTTAGTTTGTCATTTCCACTTCCTAATTCCAGTCTGTAATGTTTTTAGTAAAACAAATACAGTCTAAAACTTTGATGTGCGATATCTCCGGCTCTAACGGTACCAGACAATAGTTGCTACCGTGTAAAATTCATGAGATAATCGCGTGTCATGGACTTTTATATTGAGGATTTCTCCTTAAACCGGACCTGTGAAGTCATTTTTAGTGTTGCTGGCAGAATGCCAGTGCATACCCAAACGTAACTCCACCACCCGCGACTGCCTAATAACATATACAACTTGTCACAAAATTGACCAGGATTTATATTCCCTGTCTTGCTTCAGTAGGTATGGATTGAAAAATAATCTGTCACCGAATATTCTTAAAAATGAAATCACAATTATCACAAAATATACATCAAAACATGAAATATGCTAGGTAGCTAGCTAGCTAGTTAGCACCCCATCAAATATCTGTTAAAAATACAGCAAGAAGCCTGTTGCCTAGTCAGCCATTCACTGTCTTTGACCGATACAATAGGTCACTAAATCCTTCGAAGTTCATCAGGAGTTATACCACCTAATTCATACAGACTGAGGAATATTCGGTCAACCATAATATTTTATTTTACATTGCGTTCATCCAAGTATATACACAAACAATACATGCTAGATCATGCTAACCAGCTTCTTAAGTTTTTACAGGTAATTTTCACTATACTGAAGGTTTCTATACACAACTGTCCATGTGAAACTCGGATGATTTAACAAAAATAATAATCATCTTCAGGGGAGCGGGACAAATAAAGATCAGGAAGTCAACCGAATGCCTACCCTGAATCTAGCTGTAGATTTTTTTTAAACACTACAATGGCGTAAGAAAGTGGCATTGTAGTGACATTTTGATACTTACAGTGGCTGAGTTTGATTAGTATATACTAGGGATGGGCATGATTAATCGACGATCGATAATTGATCATTAAGGATTTTGTCGATCACGTTAATTTGTTATCGATTAAACTAATGCAGGTTGCGTTGCATATAAGTTGTAAATCAATTAAATTAATTTCAATGTGTGGCAGCAATTAAACATTTTACCAACCGAGGGCAATATTTGACGCTATACTACTCAGTTACCTGTAAGTTTTCCGTTTTGATTTCAAAAGTAATCATGAAGAGGAATCAGGCTCCCCGGGAGGAGTATTTGAGCGGAGCTCAATATCGCTCCAGTACCGCTCACTTCACATGATCAGGACATGCTCAGCGATGAGCAATACGTGTGTAGGTTACTTGGCTAGTGCAATTTGTTAATCATGGAGCCATAGTCTTATGTGTCATCATGGAGTACTCTAAATACTTTAGCGACATACATGGTCCCACAATGGATGGGTTTTGTTAATATTGTAATATGAATTAAAAAAATATTGGAGCGAATATGGAGTATCATTATTTTTCATGTGAGTGAATTGCGGGTTTGAGTGGAGCAGTTGTAAAAGGTGTGTAGTGGTGGAGCGGAGCGAACCAACTGCTCAGTCAGCTAGAAGCGGGATTTCCAAACGTTGTACTCAGCTCACAAATCTACTCTGTCCCCGGACTGGCCAAGTTAACTTAGCGCGGAGGTATATGTGCTTCCCGGCAATGTCAGTCCACAGAGCGGGTGTTTTCGGCGGCTGGACTGACGGTCACCAGGTTGCGGTCGCGTCTGACCCCAGATCATGTCAATGCTTATCTTTCTCAACAAAAATCAGTAGACCGGTGCAGAAGTTGTATGTGAGTTACTAGTTCTTTTTTGAGGCTTTGTTAAAAAGCCTAATTAATTGTTAGGTAGGCTAATCTCACTCACCCTCTTTTTCGACTCGGTGCCTTGGATAGTTTTGAGTTACGTTATTTTTGTCAAATCTTGCCAGGTCTAAGTAGCCAATTATTATGTTTTTGGTTAAGATATTGTTTAACATGATTCTTTTTTTATTATTTATAATTTTGGAACAAACGAGGGTCTCTGTTTAAGAACGCCGGCTTGCAGCTGCAGGTTCCGCTGCTTTTAGAGCAGTGCAGCACATATATCTTCAAGTTTAGGCTAACCAAACGTCGAGTTTAACTTCCACAAGTTGTTCTTCTTGTAACAAAGAGCTCATCGAGGAAAAACATGCTGTATTTTTGTATTTTCATTGTATTTGAAATGTATAAAAAGTTTAAATAATGAGTTTTAATATAAAAATGTTAATGATTAATCGATTGTCGATCGTTAATTCTCCCGAAGATCAACAAAGAAAATATAATCAAATGCCCATCCCTAGTATATACAGATAGTCGTCTGTAAAACATCTACAGATTAATTATCTGAAGTGTGACCAAATTAATTTAAAATATAAAAAATCATAGTTTTCACAGCTTCTGGTTGACCAAAGTACAAACATGTTTAATTAAAAATTGGTGAATTGGTTATAAGATTGACACGTGATTAAACATATTCTTAAAGGGGGACCATGACGATGTACATGATTCCTTTGAGCGACTTCATTTTAACTGTGATATACTTGACTATATTTCAAAAACAATAAAACGCCAGAAGATACTGTAGATCTTCACAATACTAAACTCTAAACACAGTAGTTTCCAAATGGCTATCAGCATGGAAGATCCTGGAGCTCCCCCTACTGGCGCAAAGAGGTTCAGGTGTTCGGAGTCCCCCGCCTACTGAAGCCGCCGCTTCCCCCTCCAACACACGCTCTCATCAGCACAAGTGGGTTCAGCTGTGTCCTACCACTATCTATTTAAGCTCACCCAGCAGATGAGAATGTGTGGGTTATTGGGCTGTATATCAATGTCTGTAAGCCGTCACATTATTTGTTATGTAGACCACTACTGTGTGAAGTATATTTATGTAGACCTTGTATAGCTTTATATTAATTCCACTGTTATGTAAACCGCTATTTGCTCTTGTTGTTTGAGCCTGTGATATCGTGGAAGAGGTCAACTACTCCTGTGTTAAATTCTATTATATGTTTACGACCTGTGTTTGCCAATCTTTTATTTAAATACGTGACTGAGATGAACTGTGTTATACTCTCAGTAAATATTGGCAAAGGCAATCAATCTGCGTGTGACTCCTTCCTACACTCCATAACGTGACAATGGCTAAAGGTTTGACACAGGTATTTCGATAACAACTAAAAACAAAAATTCAGAATGTAGACAGTGGCCCTCATTCAGGAATTGTGTGTACGATCATATTTTACCAACAGAGATGGGATTCATCAATATTATATTTGTCATATCCTTATGATCAAACTCACATCTGGTCAGAGACCATGTAAACCAACACAATCAAATAATAATTTTTAAGTCTAATATGCTTGATCCGTCATAAGACCATCATTATCACAACAAACAACAATCATAACAGCCTCAGTAACAACAACCACAAATATAGTATTAATAATTGTTAATATAAAATAAGTTGACAAGGAATATTTTACATTCAACTATATAGGCCTTCCATAATGTATCATCACTGTATTAATTAGCAGGCAGATTATTATTCCTTTAAACTTGAAAAGTTGTTGCTGTGGCTGTCTCTCATTTCTGTATTTCATGCATTTGTAAAGTTTGACTCACCTTTGTGTAGGCTATGTAACGCCTGATGCAGTAGACCATTGATCTTGCTTTGACTCCCTTTTCCTAAGTCCGTCATGCCTATAATATCCACATACTTGGACAGGTGTGCTCGGACCTGGAGCGCATGAATCACTCCTCGCCATTGTGCATTCAATTTTGGGTGCTCTGTAATAGCTTGACAGGTGAAGTTGGAATTTTGTTCACCTAAAAATGAATAAGTAAAAAGCTTATTTATTAAAAACATGTTGTTGTCTGCGACCTCTGACAAGAGAACTTCCAATTTAATTGGACATTTCTTTTTTTCTTCCTCTTGTTCGTTTCACATCTTTGATTACTTCAGTCTGTAATTTATGCTGAATGGCTGTCAATTTATTGGTTGATGTTCGCCACAGCCGCATAAACTATTGGTGTGTTATATATAAATAATGACAGGTGGTGCGCGTTCTCGCTTCCGTGCCTTTTTCAGATTTATCAACCTGTGATGAAATCTACGCAATCCACCCATGTACAACATTTTCATGAATCACAATTTTCAATGATTGTAAGACTTTAGGTAGAAACATGCAACACAGCACCAAACAGGAACATCCATGAACAGAAACAATGACTGACAACACATGAATGAACATGGGGAGACTAAATACTGAACAAATGAACTAACGTAAACCAGGTGTGAGTAATGGAACAAAACTTAAACATGCACAGGTAGGACCATATAAGAAAGTGAACGATAAATGTGTGGGAGAAACTGAAAACCAGGAATGGACTATACAAAACTTATAAAGAAAAAAAGTACTTTCTCTTTCAGTGACCAGCTTACAAAAAGTGTCTAAGACTATGGCTGAATCCCAGTATGCATACTACATACTAAAAGTAAGTACTACGCAGGTGGTGGTAAAGTATGTACTACTAAGTATATAGTAAGCAAGTATGCTAGCATGGGGACATACTAACACGTCATAACGTTGCATCTAAAAGTAGACCACTTCCAAGAGCGATGAAACACACAATGTTTGAACATTAAACATTTGGCACAACCTGTTCGTATTTCATTTAAACTTTATTTAATATTGGTACAATAACAAAAAAACTCATATAATGACATGTTTATTATTACCTAACATTTGGATACTGACATTTAAACAATGCCAAGAAAGGACTGGCTTCGGGAAACCCCTCCTATTCTGTGTCGCAAAGGATTGTGGGCTATATCAGCCCAAAAAGCATGCAGCGTTGCATTCTTCGAAAATCCCCTGGACTTAGTAGACCATCCGGGGACTTCTGAGATACTATATTTGCGTACTATAGATTGGGACATACTAATCGTAGTCTGGCATACTATATAGTATATGAGACGCACCCAATGTTTCTTGATATTTTAAAACTATTAAACATGGGAAAATTAATTCCTACACTGTGCAGTGCTTCTTTCTTCATTTGAACAGGAATTGAAAGGAGGAAACAACCAAGAAATGCTTCAAAATGTTTCATAAATGGGCTCACTTTGATACGTCTTTGCATTTTAGACTTAGCTTCTGTTTCTAACAAATGCACTGCATATTGTAGGGAATCATTGTCCCATAATCGATTTTTTATATATTTTTTAAATATATACTGTAGATATAGTTTTTACAGCTTTTGTAAGCTTGTCATTTTCACCACTGTGAATTTTTACACAATGGCCCTTTAAAAAAGGGCTTATTGAAGAGTAACATTTTGAAGATATATTGTTTTTATATAGGAGTTATAATAGAATAATCCCATTTTGAAAATGCCTGTGCCATCTATAAAAACAAAAACAATTCAAAATGTTATCTCTTTAAGAATATAATTAAAAAACCCTGGTCTACCTGGAAAAATATAACCAATTTTATCTCAGAAGGGACATGCATGAGGCGGAATTGAGGTCCGTGAGTAACACGTTGAGGTCGAAAACAATTCATACTTAATGTAGCCTACTGTTGATTGGGGAGCTAGGGAGAGAACAAATTGCTCTGTCATTTACAAGCTGATACTTGACAAACTGCACTTGATGTATAAACATACAAGGTGAAATACATGCAAAATTAATTATTGGTGGATGTATGTCTGACTGAAGTACTGTTCAGGATGATGTTTTACCTACACTGAATAATTATTTAGAGTCCTTTACACCAGGGCTGAAGCCCAAAGTGCACTCTAATCCCTTTATTGGATCCCTATTCCCAAATCGCTATATCATGCATCGGGCTCTAGTCAAAACTTGTACCATTTATAATGAATAGTGTGCAATTTGGCATACAGTCCGGCAAATCACTTATCAGACTGGTAAGACACTTAACAGATGGGCTGTTACACTAATCCTTTCCAATGAGGAGGGAGAAAAAAATCTCTAATTAAAGGAAACAAGCAAACAAAACGAAAACCCACACACCAAATTATATTCAATCAGTCTGCAATCATAACAAAGTGTGGATCAATTAAAGGATTTCAATAGCCTCATCATGTAATCCTGCCCGGCATGTTTGGGATACTAAACAAGCTGTACGTGACCAGATCGCAGGCAGACACAAACATGCACGTGCACGCACGCACCAACCCACACACACTACACTTACCCATTGCATGTTGTTGCACCGTTATTGATTTTGGAAAAGGATGTTTCTTAGGAACTGCATGTCCTTTTTACTTAACCCTCAACAGAAGAGCAGATATACGAATTTAATAATGTAATA
>JACXGM010027567.1:0-14431 GCA_016801145.1 Umbra pygmaea | reverse complement strand
CTCTGCTGCCCAGCTACGTTTGCAAGACAGACAGATGAGAAAGAGATGCACTGCAAGCTAACAAATCAATATAACGTTACTGTTATTTGCTGACATTAAATTTGATGAGGTGAGAACACAAGTCTACCTGATTACTGTTCCCGTTATTCAGTCTCATTGTGTTCATTTTCCCTTTTTGTCTTGAAGAGATGGAAAACTCAGCATCATTCTCTCACAGTTGAAATGTGCTTTAAACCCGCTTTGACACGAGAGGGATGCGGGGCCTTGCGTAATTGGCGGGGCCCTACGCAACGTGCGTAGTGAGCGTATTGGGCCGACCGGTTCTGGTGACACCTGACTTGAGGAGGTGTGATCCCTGACTTGAGGAGGGGTGACACCTGACTTGGGGAGGGGTGACAACTGACTTGGGGAGGGGTGATACCTGACCAAGGGATGGCTGACGTTTCAGGAGGGAGGATGTTTGAGTGGTTCAGGGTTGATACATGACTAAGGGAGAAGGTGAGAACCAGAGATGAGGAGTGATTTGGTTCCTAATATGTATTCCGTAATACGGTGGCTTGGTCCATAAATACACTGTTTATCGTCAGGGCCCGTGACTCCACGGCCAATCATTGCAAGTACCCCTCACTGCATACACCACACAAACGTAGACCCGCACTTGATTTAAAATGTGTTGCCTTCGTCACGTTTAACAACTTTTATTAATTATTTTATTTTTATCTGATGGAAAATCGTGGAATGAAAGGTGTGGACGTTTATTTTTTATACAACATGGAGGCAGACTACATTCACGTTTGCAGTTGGTCTCTCCTACATGATATATTTCCCAGTGTACACAATCTGTGACACGTTTGCTAGGAATGCGGAAGTGTGAAATAGGGCTATTGTCTCCCTAAAGTTTACTTTCACTTCAGCAGCCTTAACATAGGCTGCAGAACTGCAGTGCGTTGTTTTTTTTGTTGATTTGGAAAGGATCGATCTTTTGGATAAATCACTTATCAGAGTAAAGACAATTGCCAAATATTCTCTTGAAGCAATACTCATCCCGTAAACCCAATTGACCATGGATTCCCCAATGTGCCTGATCGAAAATGTTGACGGAGAGCTTCGTGTAGTCCCTGAGGCCATCAAGTACCTGCTGGGACTGAACCAGCCCCTGGTAGTAGTAGCAGTGG
Source organism: Umbra pygmaea (assembly GCA_016801145.1). Lineage (NCBI taxonomy): Eukaryota > Metazoa > Chordata > Actinopteri > Esociformes > Umbridae > Umbra > Umbra pygmaea. Next base: position 13,256 of record JACXGM010027567.1, on the reverse strand, counting down.
TCGGGCTGTATCGCACTGGCAAGTCTTATCTCATGAACAAGCTGGCTGGGAAGAATAAAGGTGAGGCTACATTTTACTGTGTATACTGGGCTTTCTGAACATACATAGTTGAAGGCAGTGGCTAATTTATAGTACAGTCTTCACATCAGTTAGAATTTTTTTATTATGATTATGAGTTCAAATACAGGTGGCACACAAACACAGACAAGGGGTATTTGCATGTTGAGGGTCTCAAATGGGATGGTGCAAAATGGATCTGCACTGTTTGGTTTTTGTATCAGACAAGATTCCAAGCTCAAGTGTTGTTGATTGTGATTGCATCCTTCTCCAGTTTAGTGACCAGAAAGAAACAGAATAACTTTGTGAGATGTGCTTTTATGGACACACCTAGGTTGCCATAAGCAACATAATTCATGATATTGAGACGAGAAAATGGGGTTAAATGTACAGAACACAGTTTTTATTCAATTTTGTCTATGCAATGTTGGTAGGTTTTGCACTTGGAGACACTGTTCAGTCCAAGACTAAGGGCATCTGGATGTGGTGTGTACCTCATCCTGTAAAAAGAGACCACACCCTGGTACTGCTGGATACAGAGGGGTTGGGGGACGTGGAGAAGGTGGGACAATTTCATACAATTAAGTTGTAAACAAATATCTAAACAAATTTCAAATAAGACGTTTTGTCGTACTTTCCTTAGGGGGATTCTAAAAATGATGCGTGGATCTTCTCCCTGGCTATTCTGTTGAGCAGCACTCTGGTCTACAACAGTCGAGGGACTATCGACAATCAAGCGGTGGAAAACCTGCAGTATCCTTTAATCCTCACATGGGTGGAGGACATTTCTCTCTAATCTTGCCATTTCTCGGAAGTGGCTCTTATAATGAAAGTGAAAGTGCTGTATATAATTACTGTATGTATTTATTGTATGCAGACACATTCCATTGCTGACAGATGTAGCTAGGTGTTTGGAGAATGTTGAAGAACAGTGTTTGTTAAAGCCTTTTCCTTTGTGCACATGTACTCAATATATTAAAGACTTACCTCTTACAGCAAGTCATTAACAAATGTGGCAGGTACAGTGTATACAAATGAAGCACCTTCTGCAGCGTTTATTTTGTCAGTCAATTCTTAACTGACACTCTAGATATGTGTCTGAGCTGACGGATCGGATCAAGGTGAATTCTTCTGGTGCAGCTTCATCCTGTGATGATGAAGAAGAAGAGGACATGCAATATGTTCAGTTCTTTCCTGACTTTGTCTGGGCCATCAGAGATTTCACTCTGCGTCTTGAGATCGATGGTAGAAACGTCACAGAAGACGAGTATTTGGAGCATTCCCTAGAAATCAGAAAAGGTGACACCCCTGTTTCTTCAGTGCACAATGGTTGTAGATCAAATAGATGCACTAAAGAGGTCAATGGCATGGAGAGTAGCAAAAAGACTTGTACAGAAAATATCTCTGACCTACTGTATCATTAAATCTGTCAGGGTTTATTTGTTTACTCACAGACAATTCTGATATATTTGGCAGTTTGTGTTGCATAATATTTAGAAGTGTACTTTCTAAGGTTCAGATATATCCGCTATAGCCTCTACTATAGTAATTCTTTCACCACACATGGCCATTTCAGTTTCTTTGTTTTGGCAAATGCCCTCTTGTCCACATATATAATGCATCATTAATGATTATGTACAAAGAATAATTCCTTTCTTACAGACAGAATGTTGGTATTCACATTGGCTTATAGGTTGATTGGTCATAAAGTGCTGTCTTAAAGCATTTGATAAGAATGAAGGTTGATGTTTTTGTTTCAAATGTTTATATATATCAAGAAATACAGTTTGCAATGTTTGTTACCTGGTCAGCTGGAAACAGACAGTAGTTTGTGTTATGGGTCAAATTCTACAAATGGCACTTTTAGTTTTAAAACCTCTTAAGAGTTTCTTGGCTACCAAAATCCCTTGCTTCAGCCAAATTGAACGCCATGCCATACATTGGTTTCTTCTCGAATGTTGTGTGGAAACAAAGCATCAATACTCATATGCTCCACCACGTATCATTAATTTAAAAGCGAACATTAAAGTAAAACAGTATTTAAAGAATATGTCACTGGCTTTTAAAGATTTTATTAGTTAACCAAATTGCTGATTATTAACTTACAACACATCTTATTTTCAATTTACGTTAAATGCAAGGTCTTGGACCGTTACATGTAGTTGGGGCAAACAAAGCCTAAGAAACTAGCAAACTATATCAGCTGACATTTCAGGTTTGAGTTGTCAGAAAACATTGCTTAGGACCTAATCTGTATCTGGAAAAACCACCCTTAAATCTTGTCGTCTGTCTGTCAGCTGCATGGCTAATGCTGATTGTTATTTAGGTGGCGGTAAGAAGAACGTGATGTACAACCTTCCACGACAGTGCATACGAAACTACTTCCCCTCCCGCAAGTGTTTTGTGTTCACCTCCCCTACAAATCCTGACAAAATGTCCCGGCTGGACTCCATGGATGAGAGTGAACTCTGTGGAGACTTTCTAAAGGTTGCAGATAATTTCTGTAGCTACATTTTCAAGAAGAGCCGAGTGAAAACTGTCAAAGGGGGCCACAAAGTAACTGGAAGAAGTAAGTCAAATAACTAAAATTCTTTAAAGATCCACATTCTACATGTGAATGTATCTTACATTGTTGTACTACCAGAAAGCTGTTTTTTTACCACACACCTGTCTGATTGTAGGGCTCGGCCACTTGGTGAACACCTATGTGTCGACCATAGCCAGTGGAGCTGTACCCTGCTTGGAGAATGCAGTGCTGGCCATGGCTCAAATTGAGAACCAGGCTGCTGTGGATGAGGGCCTGGCAGTGTACCAGAAGGGTATGGAGGAGGTGAAGGCCTTATTTCCTGTGGACATGGGGCATCTTTCAGCTCATCACCTCCGATCAGACCACAAGGCCACACAAGTGTTCATGAGCCGATCCTTCAAAGATGAAAACGGAGACTTCTTGAAAGCTCTGGCGGTAAAATACACCTGCAGATTTGTTCTTTAGAGTTTAGGCTGTCTATCCAATAAAAACACATTTTGACAGATTCCAATCTAAAGATACATTTGAGAGTTTACTTTATCTACTTGGTCTCCTAGAATGTATTGATTGTATTGAATGTATTGATTGTATTGAATGTATTGATTCTTACAGGAAGCCATTTCAAAGCACTATGCTGACCTTCTCATCCACAATGAGGTTGCCTCAGAGAAGAAGTGTAAGGACCTTCTGGAGAAGCTGTCTGCTCCGATATCTCAGAAGATTACAGAGGGAATCTACGCAACGCCAGGAGGATATGAGGTTTACTGCAATCACCATGACAACTTGGTGGCCCAGTACCGGGCCGAGCCCAACAAAGGAGTTAGGGTAAGAGTTTTATCTCCTGAAACATGCACCAGAAAATTCATATTGATCACAGTAATGGTTGTTATCATATAAAATTCTAAAACCATATTGAACATAGGAATGGTTCTTAGCTCTCAGAGTAAACAACTTAGTTTATCTAAGGTCCTAGAAATAGTAGGTTGTGTATCTTAACGTCTTAGATGTAGTTGGTTGTGTATCTTGTGTAACTTGGTTGTGTAATATATACAGTTTTATAACAAAATGTTGGAGTGGTCACTTATTGTTTTCCAGAGCTGTATTTGTAGGAGTCTTTAGCATCATACATTGAACACATCTAACCAACTTTTCAGTTTGCCATCAAAACAAAGTTTAAAAAGGGGTCTATCGGGAAATGCTTTCTGCAGGCTGAAGATATCCTTGATCAGTTCCTGAGGGAAAAGATTGTAGAGAAGAATTCCATCCTGCACGCTGACAGACAATTGACGGACAATGAGAAGAAGATCTTTGGTAAGTCCTTCTTTCCTCATACATTATTTCAACATGGATTTATAAGTAGTCAAACACAACCGTGGTTGGTCTTTTCAAATATTGAGCAGGTTGTCACAGTGTTTGCCATTTAATTACTCTGCAATAATTTCACTAGTTTACAATGTATGATATGTACTAACAAATTTCTATAAAACATCTGTCATTGCACTAATACTAATGGGCGGCAGTGTACATCCAATTTCACCATATGCTTAAAAAATGTAGCTCATATTGTAATATCAGTGCTACTAAAAATCTAATAAAAAACTGCAGAAATATATTAACAGGAATAAAAAAAGAATGACAATAACAAAATGTCAAGAAAAGTGTGTCCACTTCAGCGCATTACAGCCTCGTTAAAATTAGCAAAATGTTGGAAATCTTCAAGATGTTACCACGATATTCTATGAAATGGCTGGTGCACTCTAAAGATGGGATATTTTTTATTATTGTGACATGATTGTAGGAATCAGAGGCTATAGAGACAGGTATGTTCAGGGAAACACAGAGGAAGGGCACAAGACAGCTGGCCGAGCCCGGGCTTGAACCCTTGTTGCCATTATGTACATTTACAGTATTTGTTTTCAATAAATGTTTCAAGAGAAGAAGTACCAGTATTTGAAAACAAGTTCATAACAATGTAAGCCAACCCTGGCTGTTTTGGAGCCACATGACTCAAGTTTTGATAAGCAGGTCCAGACTAGAATAAATCTAAAGAAATCATACGTCTAGATCAGGGGTGCCCAATAGGTCGATCGCGATCTACCAGTCGATCGCAAAGAGAATGCTGGTAGATCGCACATTTTCAATAAATGCTTTTGCTACATTTAAATTTTCATAAAAATAACTATAACAACATCATAACTTCTCTATTTAGTTTCTTTCTGACTTGCACTTTTTTTCTGACTTGCACTTAACGAATACATTTTGACCAGGCAAGATTGTTGTTTATTCAGTTGCCATGACAACTAACGTTTAGTCTGTCTCGCGATTTCCAAGAGCGTCGGACTCGGAGCACAGAGCGCAAAATGGTGAAGCTTGGCCGAATCTCCGTATTCGGTAGCACATATGACATTCATTTGCAAAATTCAAATGTAAAATAAATTCCAAACATTTGAAAATGAGTGTGGTACCAAGCAAAAAGCTTAAAACCTACCATTTCCATGCTATGTCCTTTTCTTAATGCATTTGTTTGAAGCACATATGACATTCATTTGCAAAATTCAAATGTAAAATAAATTCCAAACATTTGAAAATGAGTGTGGTACCAAGCAAAAAGCTTAAAACTTACCATTTCCATGCTCTGTCCTTTTCTTAATGCATTTGTTTGATCTGCCAAACAAGTAACCTATTGCTATTCCAAAGAAAGGAAACGTCGACAAACATTTTTGGACACTTAATAAAATCTATGACAACGATTTTCCTGTAAGAAGCGAGCCTAGAAGAACAAAGGTAAAAGAACTGAAATCTCAATTAACTGGTCAACGTCCAAGCCTAAAAGCAAAGGCATCCACAGAGGTATCATTAGAGTTACTGTAATCTGTTGTGTTGTAGATGTTTTGAGTTCAGTGTTAATGGAATATCAACAATCAACATTTATTAATGTTTCTCTCCTTAATTAGATGAAGAATTCCACATAGAGATACATGCAGTAGTAGCAACAAGCATTTGAAATGTATTTTTTTTAAATAAACTATTTTTAAGTTGGTAGATCTCATTGAGTTGAACATTTTAAAAGTAGATCATCATGCAAAAAAGTGTGGGCACCCCTGGTCTAGATGTTGTATTGTACTGTACGGTATTAAACTGTACTTCATTGGTTGCCCGTACTGTATTGTGCTCAACTTGACACGTACAATATATGACCAAATGTATTTTGAAAACCCTTCTAATGGTGGAGGAGGGATATTGGTCTGGGACTGATTTTCAGGGTTTGGGCTAGGCCCCTTAGTTCTAATGAAGGGTCATCTTGATGCTGCAGGAAGCAAAGATATTTTTGACAATTGGGTGCTTCCAGCTTTGTGGCAACAGTTTGGGAAAGGCCTATTCCTGTTCTGGCATGACTGTGCCCCGTGCCCTTAAGCAGGGTGCATAAAGACATGGTTCGATGAGTCTGATGTGGAGGAACTCAAGTGCAACCAAATTACGTTCTCAGGAAACTATTTTGAAAACATGAATTACGTCATATTCATAACCAACATATTTCAAGTTTTTTACTGAAACGTTAAAAACCTGAAACATGTTGGTATATGACTAATTCATGTTTTCAAAATAGTTTCCCGACTATGTAATTTGGTTGCACTCGAGTTCCTCCACACCAGACTCATCGTTTTACTATTAGGCTACAGATGCAATCAAAATGATTCCTGTCAAAATGTACAGACTTCTGCTGTTTGCAATGAACAAATCAAACAAAAGCAATTGAAATAGCTCAACACATTGGATGCTTCAAGTTGTTTCCCCGAATTCAACTGCAAATGCAACTGATAATGACTCCTCCAGTCTCAAAAGAATGGTCCAAAAAATGTTCCTTCTATTAATGTACGTTGCACCTTCACATGTTGTTGCACCTTCAGATTTTGTTGCACGAGTTTATTACATATTATATTAAAATATTCACGGTTAAGATTCAGCATGACATTACTACGGTTAAGGTTAGGATTAAGGTTTGGGCTAACATTATAATAAAAACAAACAATAGCCTGTCTACAAAAACACATGTGCAACACGTCTGCATTGCGTTGGAACGGAGAACTAAACACACACAAAGAGTCCATTTGGATTTCAACTCACAAATACTGGGAAGAGTCATCTATTTATACGCCCGTCCACCATCCCCGAACCATGTCCTAGCGGAGGTACTGCATTACCGAGTCGATGCGTGGAGCGGACAGAGCAAGCCCCCTTTCTGACTCCCTGTTCGAAAAATCTATTTGATATATATAGTTCCCCGACAGGGAACGTATCAGATGATAAACTAACAAAATATGATTCAAAGCTTTTATTATCCAATACAATAGAGCTTATGGGACCAATCAATGCCCAACACATTACACACATTCGCAACTTACCCAAGACCATGTTGACATGTATGTTTTCCTCTCTAAAAAACTTGAACTAGCCAAGGTGTGCAATGTTGTGAAAAAAAAACATGTTCATCTTAAGCTTAATGGCTGCACTGCTTTATCCACTGGTTTGTTTTGCAATTTTGTTGTTTTTGCACAGTACCTTTTGAAAAGATGTCAGTAATATTTCTGGGGACACTAGTTGTTGCACTATGAGCATTAATTGCACTTTATTATGTTGTTCTAAGCTATATTGCACTTGTTCTCTATGTCTTCTTATACCATTTTTATGTTTTTTTAAAAGTATTTTAATAAAGAAGCTCATGTTTCAAGTTTAAGTACATGGAATCTTAGAAAATCGTTTTGATCATGGTATCAAAATCGGCATCAAGAATCGTGTTATTTTACTGGTATTGGCACAGACTACTGAATTTTTGGTTATCATGACACCCCATTATACACCATGTTTTAAAGAAACAACCAGGATATTAACATATGACTTCTTGTACTGTATAGCGGAGACATAGGGCTTGTTTTGCAGTCACAGATTAAGCCTACTCCTGGACTAAATAATCAAGTTGAATGGAAATCTGTGCAAGACTAGACTTAAACCTTGTCTGTGAAACCGGCCCATAAGGTACAGTGGGGAGAACAAGTATTTGATACACTGCCAATTTTGCAGGTCTTCCTACTTACAAAGCATGTAGAGGTCTGTCATTTTCATCATAGGTACACTTCAACTGTGAGAGACGGAAACTAAAACAAAAATTCAGAATATCAGAATATTATCTAATTAATTAGCATTTTATTGCATGACATAAGTATTTGATCACCTACCAACCAGTAAGAATTCCAGCTCTCACAGACCTGTTATTTTTTCTTTAAGAAGCCCTCCTGTTCTTCACTCATTACCTGTATTAACTGCACCTGTTTGAAATTGTTACCTGTATAAAAGACACCTGTCCACACACTCAATCAAACAGACTCCGACCTCTCCACAATGGCCAAGACCAGAGAACTGTGTAAGGACATCAGGGAAAAAATTGTAGACCTGTACAAGGCTGGGATGGGCTACAGGACAATAGGCAAGCAGCTTGGTGAGAAGGCAACAACTGTTGGCGCAATTATTAGAAAATGGAAGAAGATCAAGATGACAGTCAATCTCCCTCGGTCTGGGGCTCCATGATCTCACCTCGTGGGGCATCAATGATCATGAGGAAGGTGAGGGGTCAGCCCAGAACTACACAGCAGGACCTGGTCAATAACCTGAAGAGAGCTGGGACCACAGTCTCAATGAAAACCATTAGTAACACACTATGCCGTTATGGATTTAAATCCTGCAGCGCATGCAAGGTCCCCCTGCTCAAGCCAGCGCATGTCCAGGCCCATCTGAAGTTTGCCAATGACCATCTGGATGATCCAGAGGAGGAATGGGAGAAGTTCATGCGGTTTGATGAGACAAATGTAGAGCTTTATGGTCTAAACTCCACTCGCCGTGTTTGGAGGTAGAAAAAAGATGAGTACAACCCCAAGAACACCATCCCAACCGTGAAGCATGGAAGTGGAAACATTCTTTGGGGATGCTTTTCTGCAAAGGGGACAGGACGACTGCACCGTACTGAGGGAAGGATGGGGCCATGTATGTATCACTGCTGCAGTGTGTGCAAACCTGGTAAAGAACTACAGGAAACGTATGATCTCTGTAATTGCAAACAAAGGTTTCTGTTCCAAATATTGAGTTCTGCTTTTCTGATGTCTCAAATACTTATTTCATGCAATAAAATGCTAATTAATTATTTAAAAAATCATACATTGTGATATTCTGGATTTTCGTTTTGTATTCCATCTCTCACAGTTGAAGTCTACCTATGATTAAAAATGACAGACATCTACATGCTTTGTAAGTAGGAAAACCTGCAGAATCGGCAGTGTATCAAATACTTGTTCTCCCCACTGTTAAAATATTACTGTACGCAGCCCTCCTGGGCTTTAGATACCTTACTGTTCCAACCATTGTCAGTGACATCCAACATTCCACTATTGTATTTATTCTCTTGTAGAATTAAGTTTACTGAATTGACTTCTTAATAAGAAGTTCCTATGATACATTAGTGATGCTCTTGCATATGCAATGAAATATAGAAATATTAGCCAGTTTATTAGGTACAACCCAGATTAATTTAATTTGTTGTTTACCATTACTTTACCAGGCATGTTGACTGAGAACATATTCTCATTTGCAGTAATGTCCTGTGGATTATTATGGGGGATGAGAGGGGATGAGAGGGGATGAATGAGCAATTTGAAAGCTGGGGATGATTAGGTTGCATGATGGTTATGATGGCCAGATTGGAAATGTGTTCAGGATACCGGGGTTAACACCCCTACTCCTACGATAAGTGTCACAGGATCTTTAGTGACCACCACAGAGTCAATCATTTAACCTCACGTTCAAAAGACGTCACCTTACACAGGAATTCCTTTATAAAGCAGACAGACATGGCATCCAGGTAATGTTCTATTAAATTTAGAGTGGGCAAAAAGTGACAGGACTGATTGTGGTATGACCCATCCTGCCTTTTGTCAACAGTACTTTGGTTCTGGTACTGGTGGTCAGTTACTGTTCTGAAAACCGCCACCTCCTTTGATACCAGTTGAGATGCCTGAATGCCAAAGCACATCTGATTGATCAGGGAAAAGTGTTAGAAGGCATGCGTTGTCTCAGAAGTCGTCACAGTTCTCAGATCAGTGTAAACATTTCAACAAAACTGTATAATACAATTAAATGTTTTTTTACACCCTATAAATACCCACCACTGGTATTACACGTCATATTTTGCTCTGCATCATTCAGAGGAAAAAGAGAGAACAGCTGTGGTGGAGCAGGAAAGGAAAGCTGCAGTAGAAAAGCAGGCTGAGTTGGAGCGCACCATGGAGGACGATCGCAAAACCAAAGACGACAAGTTGAAGCAGATGGAAGAGAAGATGAAAGAGCATTTGAAGCAACAGGAACTGGACTTCTCCAGGGCTTTGGAGTGCAAGATGAAGGAGCAGAAGGATCTCCTGGAGAAGGGCCACAAGGAGAAGGCTGATCTAATGAGACAGGAGATAGAAGAGTTCAAGAAGAGCCAGAAAACTGAGAACCAAGGAGGTGGTTTCCTCAAGTCTACAGTCTTGCCGATTGTTCGAGTTGGACTGGAAGCAGCAAACGTTGTCTTTCAGTATAAGATCATGAAGAAAATTTTATAAAAGAAACGTAGTATTTTGTTTGTGCATGTACTGCTAATCAAAAATGTGATCTAATCAAAGTTATTAACATTTAGTATGTACTTGATATGCAATAATTATTATTGATCCATTGATTTTGTCAGTGATTTCACAAATTTTGGTAAAATGCTCACTGTGCTAGTACTTGCATTTAAAGGAATAATTCAACTAAATATATTAATATTTTTTCAGGCTTTTCTGTAATCATAATGATTTAGCATGGATCTCTATACTGCATTCCACAATAAGCATTATGGTTGCATACTTTGTTTATTAAAAAGGAAATAGGTTATAAGTTCAGTCATGTTATTCAGTAATTTTATTCGATAAAATTGATAATATTTGTATCTGACAGTATTTCATTTTATAATATGAATAAAATATTTGAAAATCTGAAGAGGATAAATCCTTTATGGTACTTTTGTTTAATTGTAACAGTAAAAAAACAAGAATTAAAGTTGTGTGCAATATGTTCTGACATAGAGGAGAAAGAGAAGAGGTTGTTGGCGGAACAGGCAGTAAAGATGGAGGCAGAGAAACAACAGCAATTAGAGAAGCAGATCGAAGACAAGGAGAAGTGTCATCAGGAGAACATCCGTCTGCTAGAGGTACATAGTGACACTGGAAACATGTCTGAGATCGTGGATGGTTGATTCATGGAGTCTTTGGATAATTTAATCTGAGGGAGGTGGGAAAACTCCCTTGAGAAAAAGCACTAACCAAGATTTGTTTTGTTTCTCCCTCTCGGATTCTAGGCTAAGATGGCCCAGGAGGTGAAGAACAATAAAATGGAGTTTGAGAGAGCGATAGAGAGCAAGCTTCAGGAACAGAAGAAGCTGATGGCTAAGGACTTCACAGAAAAAGAAGAAGCCATAAAGGAGGAAATTCAGAAAATGAGGGAGGAGGTGAAGAGTGATGAGAAGGAACAGCAGTCTCGATTCCAAGCCATAGCACAGGGTATTACAGAAAGTGTCAGTAATGGTCTTGGGCATTACTTCAACTATAAGACAGCTCGGGAAAATCGCAAGGCAATTGTGTTAAAGGAGCTTGCCAAACACTCCATTCTTAATCTCCAATTAGGGGCAGGTGGCAATAATTCTGACGCCAAACGCAAGCAAGACAATGTAGCTTTGCCCAAACTCAAAACAGGCAACAACTCTGACAAGAAAATTCTCCCCGAAGACAACACCGGTACAACTGTCTAAAGTTGTTTAGACTTTTAGCAATACACCAATTAAATGTAATTTAAATCAACAGTTCATAAAAGATTGTCCAGTCAACAAGCTTAAGACCTCATAAAGCTGTATAACGTTGAAGCAGTGGCTAGGTGTAAACGGTACTTGCAAAGAAACTGAGGAAGATGTCGGGGACATAGGGTGAAGATAATAACAATAACCTGTTCAAGGCTACATCGTTGATCAACATGTTTACACATTCAGATGACTAGGAGGTTTACTGTGGAAAATCAGCACCACTTCCAGGGTGAAATTTACCCCTTCATATTGAAAAGGCCTTACATTTTTTATTTGATGTGTTGTTGGGTAGAGTTCATACAATGTCTAATATTGAAGTTTAAGTTGTCTAATATAATAATTTTGTTTAAACTGTGATGACCGCAGTAAAGATAGTTTACGGTTTGATATTTTGATTTCGTTTGGCTGCGGTCCCGCAGTGTAGTGTTATAGACATGCAAATAATATCTCATGACGTTATTCATGATTTGTGAATTCGTGTGTCGCGGTCCTCTGGTCCAAAATAAGTGCTTTTTTATACTCACTTTTAATTTTCAATTGCTTATAGTCAGGGGTTAAATTGGGATTTGTTATGTGGGGGGGCTCTCCCTAGGGGGGTCCGGGGCGTTTATTTTTTTATTTTTAAATAAACCATTAAATGGCATTTTCTGGAGTGTTTTGTGCAAAGAAATGGAGAAATCAAGTCTTACATTATATGTGCAAAACTGCAAGGTTAAGAGCCTATATTTTGCATTGCTGAGTATCAACATGTATTAGGGCATTTAATATTTACAGTACATTACTGTTAATCAGTCATCACTTCATAACAAATTTTATTACCTTGTTATGATATAAGAAGTGACCCATACAATGTGCCAAACATAATCTGCCACATGAAGAGACGGTGGAGCATATGACAGTATAGCAACAGCTGAGAAGATTTGGTCTGTGGTGACCAGGTCAACCTCACATAAACTTCCTACTCCCATTCTCTCACACACACACACACACGCACGCGCACACACACACACACACACACACACAGTCTAACCAGGACTCAACAAACACTCTTCAAAGCTGCCAGCTTGGTAACCAAGTAACCAGTGGTTGCCTCATTTCAACCTGCCTATTATTAAGGTTTAAAAATGATGATAACACTGGTTAGTTGTACAATCAACATTTGGATGTATTTGTGTTTTACCTTTATAATTTGGATTTCACATTTCATACAAATTCTTCCCATAATGGCTGGTATGAAAACACCTCAGTATTAGTCTGTCTTTTCTTACAGGCCAGGTGCTCTGAATATCTCATCCTTATTGCTACGTTTAACAAAGAGTCAAATGTATTCCAATCGTTATTTATGCTCGCCTTTACCTGGTCATATATAGTTTTTAATTAAAAACTTCCTAAAACGGATGAACACAGCCTTGAACTTTGACTTTGGACTATTTACAATGCTGAACATTTGACAGAATGTGTTAGAGCAATATTAACAAATTAACTGTGCTATCCCTCTGTGCTATATTCATAGTTTTGAGTCATTCTACAGAAATCCTGCACAGCAGGATCATGATAATACCAAAAAAATAGAAGATTATTTATTTATTTATTTATTTTAATCAGGTTTGTGAAAATTGTTATTGTGTGCATTTACTCATTAACACAATTTTTGCTATAATAACAACAGTGTTTGCAGGACAGTCAGAAAAATGTTATGATACTATTGTTATCTTTAAAATCTTAACTCTTGAGTCAAAAGCCAAGTAAAAAAAA
>JACXGM010027566.1:0-14431 GCA_016801145.1 Umbra pygmaea | reverse complement strand
AGAGAGAGAGAGAGAGAGAGAGAGAGAGAGAGAGAGAGAGAGAGAGAGTGAGGGTGTGGGAGGTGTCATATACAGAAATGGCCAGTCAAGGCTAGGGACACTGATAAGAAGGTGAACTTTGAACCTTCCTCCATAGCATGGCTAATCACTCTCACACCAATGAACATGAGCCCAATGGACTTTACAGGCTGTTAGACAAACTGAACAACATGCATTGAGACCTTCAACCTGTTCCTGCCCCATAAAAGAACAGGACATTTGAATGCCTGTAGACAAGGGATTCTCTTTGACATACACACATATCCTTCCTTTGCCTGTGTGAGACACTGGAAATTGTTATTGGTTCATGGTTGACTTTTATGAGCATTTAATATATGTTTATTAAGTGTACAATAATCATGAAGCGTAAATTAGAAATCGTGGGCTCATTCACTCTGAATTATAAAATATGTCATCAGTGATGCTTTAGGATCTGCGTAGCCTTTTCCAATTCTAGGCTTTAACATCAGCCAAGGAAACATTTAACTGACTTGGGATCAGCCTTGAGCTGACCTCATACAGTGCATCCCTGTGTTAATTGTATAGTATTTGAGTAAGGTAATGGTCAGTGAATGGCTGTTCATTTACTTTGTGTCCATGACGACCATACCACAGCGTCCGAACCAAGTAGGGAAGGGGATAAAGCGTGTAGGTTTCTGTACATGGTGGATACAGAAGTCAGGATCTCTTATATAAACACAGGCATGAATTCACACACATAGACACACACATACACTCATAGACACACACATACCACAAACATACACACCTATACACACCAATACTATGACCATGTTCCATTCAGCAACGCTCCCAGCCAAAAACAAAACCACAGCCTGTGAAAACACGCTTTCTTAAATCTTTGGAGAATCTTCAACTGTGAAACACTGGCAGGGGAACAATTCATGAAGTTTATAGGAACTACGGGTCATGCTTGTATAGCTTTTATAACAGTGACAAATGCATTATGCTTTTCATATAAACCAGTTTTGGGAGCCCTGGTAAAGCTGCAAAGGCCAGAACGCTTTGTGAGTTTATAACACTATGAAGTTATCAGAGAGAGAAAGAGAAACAATGGCACTGATTGGTTTTATTTGCCTGTGTGGCCGGCTCTGCCGTAGGCCAGTCGTACTGTTTAGCGAGGAGAAAATTAGTGAAGGAACTCTCCTACTGCATTCGACCATTGGATTTGAAAAGGGTGGAGGTTGGTCTGTTGGATGGGATTTGACATGTATTTATCAATAGCATGTGTCAGTAAATGTGATGTCATGATATTGCATTAAACTTTGGGAAGATTCCAAATAAGTGTAGGTTGAGCTAGCCGAGTTAAGAGACAGAGGAGTTCCTTAACCGTGAAGTGCAGGAGAATCTAAAGGGAACACAAAGACTTCAGACCTGATCCTCATCTACAGTCTATTAGTCATGTATCTGGTTTAGGAAACATCAAACATGACAGGAAAACTAGCCACTAAGGGAAAAGAGGAACAGAGTTATGGTCAGGATAAAATAAAACCTAATTACATTTCAAAAGTTACTATATGGTTAAAATCTATGGATAGAGAGTTTTCCTTAATACATCACTCTCATCTATAAACCTTAGCCTGATTACCTAACCCTAACTTAATATATAACCCTAAAATATCCCTAAACGTAACATTTCCGTCCTTGTAAAAGACAATGTGTTCTCAGTCAAGTTAGCTTGTAATAAATAATCCATAGAGGTTTGACTCCCCTGAAACATTTGTTGGATCCTGCTGTGAGAATGTGAGAACCAGGGATGAAACCAGGGATTACACCAGGGATGAAAGCAGGGATGAAAGCAGGGATGAAACCAGGGAGGAAATCAGGGATGAAACCAGGGATAAAACCAGGGATGAAAGCAGGGATGAAAGCAGGGACAAAACCAGGGCTGAAACCAGGGTTGAAACCAGGGATGAAACCAGGGATAAAACCAGGGATGAAACCAGGGATGAAACCAGGGATGAAACAAGGGATGAAACCAGGGATGAAACCAGGGATAAAACCAGGGATGAAACTGTGGTGTCAATTCGATTTCAATTCAGAGCTATGGATAATTAACAGATATGCATTGCAGTGAAAAGCAAGCGATCCCAGAGCGTGTTCATTTTGTCTAAAAAAAGCAGACTACACTAAACAGCTTTTTTATTTGTTACAACTGTTCAACTGCTCATAAATGCAAATATCTAATCAGCCAATCACGTGGCAGTAAATCAATGCATTTAGACATGGTCAAGATAATCTGCTGAAGTTCATACCAAGCATCAGCATGGGGAAAAAATGTGATTTAAGTGACTTTGAATGTGGCATGGTTGTTGGTGCCAAACGGGCTGGTTTGAGTATTTCAGAAAGTGCTTATCTACAGGGATATTCCCATACAACCATCTCTAGGGTTTACAGAGAATGGTCAGATAAAGCACTCTGAGCGAAAATGCTTTGTTGATGGCAGAGGTCAGAGTTGAATTGCAAGACTGGTTCGAGCTGATAGAAAGGCAACAGCAACTCAAAGAATCACTTAAAACCAAGGTCTGCGGAAGAGCATCTCTGTACTCACTACATGTCGAACCTTGAAGCAAATGGTCTACAGCAACAGAGGACCACACCAGGTGCCACTCCTGTCTGCTAAGAACAGGTAACTTAGTGCCAATTGAGCATTGTTAGAATGCCACCGCCTACCTGAGTATTGTTGCTGACCATGTCCATTCCTTTATGACCACAGTGTTCCCATCTTCTAATGGCTGCTTCCAGCAGGATGACACGCCATGTCAAAAAGCTCACATCATCTCAACCTGGCTTCTTGAACATGACAATGAGTTCACTGTACTCAAATGGCTTCCACATTCACAAGGTCTTAATCCAATCTAGTAGATTTGGGATGTGTTAGGACCGGAGATTTGCTTCATTGATTCTCAACCATCAAATTTACTTGATGCAATAATGTACCTATGTTAAATCTATGCCACACAGAATTAAAGCAATTCTGAGGGCGAAAGGGGGTTCACCCCGGTACTAGCAAGATGTACCTAATGAAGTGGTCAGTGAGTGTGTTCTCGATCAAATATCCTTCCCTGAGTAGATGGTATTTTGTTAAGAAGCTATTTATTTATTTAGTTAGAAGCACAACTCTGCGATGACTTCCTTCTCAGCTGTGATATATAATTAAAATTTTAAACTAAATTCATAGCATTTTCATCAAGGCTTTAGCCAAAATTGACCTATTTTACCGTCCCTGGTGAAAACGTTTCACCATTCCTGTAGAACTCTACCACAGAGTAACAGGGTATGTGAGCTAAATGTGCAAATTGTGAGCAGCCACAAAACTAAAGCTGCTACACCCTCAAACAGGTTAAATTCAAAGCACAACTGGCTTGGTATCCCCACCCAACAGGTAAGGTAACACAGTATGTCACATGACCCAGTGGGAGTTTGTTAGTCAAGTCACACACACAGACCTACTCCCACCAGCTCATGTTTCTGTGTCACCCACAGACTTGCCCTGCTTCAAATATCCAGCCACATGACAAACAAACAACAAGTTAATACTTTCTTTTTTTTATTAATTGTTTTTCAATAAAGGGACAAAATGAGTGTGTGAAGAGGATAATGCAGACAACTGCCAGAAAACACAGACAGTGGTTTCCCCAATACGACTGAACAGAGACCAGAAACAAATACAACAAAAGAACAAAGTTTGTCCAATGACCTTCGGCCACTTTAAAAAATAAAGAAATCATATTATAACCAAATATAAAAAAACGATTAATTCCATGTCTCTGTTTTGAACAGAGCATTCAGGTAATAATAAATAGTAACTCCCATAGTAAAAGATAAAGTTCAAGTTCAAGTTACAACAAACAGCTCTCAGAACAAGAATAGAAAAGGCTGATAACAAAATATTTCGCATTGCCATTTACAAAAAAGTCTCAACTCAAGCAGGCTTCTCCACATCTCTGTTTCATTTTATTTTTAAATATGCTTTGCATATGAAAGTATACCCAATCTAAATATAAAGCACCATTTAGTATTTGGCAATGAAAAAAAAACCTGCAAAACATTGATTCTTTTTCAAATTAATTTATTTTGACATTTCTCTTTTAATCGATGTACTGCATATGAAGTTCATTTTTTTCTTCTTAAGATGTTGGAATGTAGTCAGGTGGGAAAGACAGAAGCACACAACAGAACAGCCCGACGTCAGCTTGCATTACTGCATACAGAATGGCAGCAGAAGGAGGAGCTCCAAACTTAACCAAAGAAGATATGTACAACCAGCTTTGTGAGCAGGAGGCTGCGCAGCGCGGCAGCCATCTTATGGCCTACTGCGCCCAATGTCACATACGTACATTTTTTTATTGGGTTTTCTTTTATTTCTTTAAACATACAAATAATTTGCACTATATTATCCTGCCAAATTAAAAAAATATACTGTGGCAGCTTGTTTTTTTTTCCACTACCAAAAAAAGGTACGTAAATACCTTGAGAGAGAACAAGCAACAGTTCAAAATACGAGCCTCAATATAAATACTGTAGTGCTACTCTAGGTGAACACTGAATCAAATACCATTCTAGAAATACAGAAAAAAGTAGACCATAAATGTGTTTAAGCATAGGAATTGACATGAGTGTGCATTTTCCTATATTTAAGTTCTCTATTATATATTCATATATAATCTTTAACTTTTTCCCAATGCAAATTGTATTGAACCTGAAGAGCCGCAAAGAGCCAAGGCAAAATAAAAAGTCACAGAATTTTTTTCTCCATTTTATATATACTGTGATCGAGTCTTGAACACAACCAAGACAGAGAGGAAAAGCGAAACAACAACAAACTTAAATACACTTTCCCCTAAAGATAATGAAGTGTTACTATAAAAAAAAGGTTTTAATATTTTTACAAAAAATGTCTTGCAGAATGAGCAGCAAGTTAGTCATCTAGCAGGGGAGTTTTGCACTGAGTGCACTGCCGGGAGTTCTCGGGTTCAACCAAAAATGTTGGAGGTGAGTGGTGAGATTCAAGGAGTTAGGGTGGAGTGGCCAGCAACAGATTCTGTATTGGTCAGTATGTAAAACAAAGAAACCATAGTCATCAGTCAGCATTTTAGCCAGTTTTCCCTTTAGCGTATACCTGTAAACTGGGAAACCTGAACAGTGCACTTTTCTTGTCCTATAAAAGACAGTCTAACTTTAGACTCGACCTCTGTACCTACGTTGTATCAACGTCAGACAATGTTAGAGTATCTATCTATACAGACTGAGGAAGAGTGACAAGTGCTATCCAACCAATGGGTGGGGCGGATGTCTGAACTTAAAAGAAACTCTCCTTACATAGAAAACAGCACAAAGAAAATAATGAAAATAAAGGTATATCTGCCCTGTATTTCATCAACCTCTAGTAATAGTTTATCAGTTTTTAGAGCCCTGCCATGAGTGCAACTGCATTTACTTAAAAAAATTGTTTCCTTTCAAGTTTAGGCAACTCGTAGCTAATCATCACTGATGGATATAATTTTTAAATGTATTTTAAATAATAATAACAATTGCCCCCAAAGTACTGCATTCTGTTAGCTCCAAATTCTGTGTAACTGTTCTGTCTAGCTTGTACTGTTTCAAATGCCCTCATATTGTCTGGTGTGCTGGGAGCTCAGATACCGCCGGCTCCACAAGCACACTGATAAACCCAAGCAGCATCAGAGGTTTGTGCTACTGCAAGTACATGACAACTCTTAAGTCTTCACAACATTAGAAAAGTCCCACAAATTTAGGATTGTACATTACAGAGTACCTTTGTGATCAGTACCTCTGCGCCAGAAATGAAATACACAAACAGTTCAGTTTTACACAATACTGCCTGTATCGTGCCTGCTTAAAACCTCACAATTTAAAGATACTATAATACATATCATAGGTAGCTAAAGTATGATTAACCAGAATTCTCCAAAGTTTCTGTATTGTTATCAGTTAATCGTATAAGTCACAGTTGACTTTAGCAGACAGGTACTTGATGCAAGAACCTTTACTCTGGGTGGATTACCTAGCCCGTGGCCCCAAGCTTATAGCCGATAGGAAGATTAATAACCAATGCAGTTTCAAAGGCACTCTTATTTTTGTTTCACCAAATGATAGTACAAATTCAAATCCTAACGCATCTTCTTTTTGAAGAAATCCAAAGGCTGTCACTGCTTTGCGTTTGTAATCAAGCCAATTCATAGATATTTTTTAACCCCTTGGGGACAGAACATCTTTTAGAAAGATGAAGGTTAAGTGCGATTCCCAGGTGGTCCAGAGTGGGTAAAGCTGCAGACTTCCTCCTCCATGTTACAACACAAAACTGTACATGATATGTGTTACAGAATGGATGCAGCATGGTCCTTCCTTCCTTGTCTTTTTCTAGTTTTTCTTTTTTTGAAAATAAAAACAGAACAAGAAAACAGCAACACATTTTACTCAACAACTAACCAACCAGGGACAATTCTTTTTTTTTAATTAGCCAAAACATACCATGCATGCTGTCTAATTATCAAAAATGGGAAAGGAAAATCAAAAAATAAAAATAAGTACACAACATGTAAATTATTGCACAAGAGAAAGGCTCGAAGTTTTGCGTCAATGCAATAGTATTGCCCCGATACAGATCATGCATTCAACGGGTAATGGAAACGGGCTTGTGCTGGTGCAGAGCACATTGTCTTAGCTTCCACCAGACTGGCGAAAGAAGAGGGGGGAATCTACAGGGGAAGGGGAGAAATAACATGGGCGCTATAACAAGTGAAACCCCCCACTACTCCGACTTAATTTCGGCACTCAAAGGGCGGTCACTGTGCCATTTTTTCATGTGTTTCTCCAGGGTACTATACACACTGAAGGGCATCTGACAGATCTCGCACTTGTAAACGTCCTTGCCAATCTGCCCGTGTGTCTTCATGTGGCGCGTGAGCTTGCTGCTCTGGGCGCAGGCGTAGTTGCACAGCTCACACTTGTAGGGCCTCTCGCCCGTGTGGCTGCGCCGGTGCACCGTCAGGTTGCTGCAATTCTTGAACACCTTGCCACAGAACTCGCATGTGTCACTGCGACGGCAGCTGTCCTTGGAGCCTGGCCGGGTCAGCGGAGCCCCCAAGTGGGGCGTGCTCCCCCCGCTACCCGTCCCGCTGCGGCCCGACACCCCCCCGTCCAACTCACCTGGAGGGGTGGAGAAACGCAGGCTGCCGTTCTCTGATGAGTGCTCTGAAGGAGAGGACGCGAACGGCGATTGTCTGGAGTCCCCTCCGAAGTTCAGAAAGGGGTCCTTGAGTTGTCGGGAGGCGGCATAGCCCGCCAGCCACTGGGAGTAGACGTTCTCTGTGTTGGGGATGGTGGGGGTGGGCAGGTCAAACTCCTTCTCCAGCTTAATGCGCTTGGAAAAGGGGCTCAGGGGGCTGGGGCTGCCTAGGAGCAGCTTTTTGGAGAGGCCCACCGACGCAGTTTCACTGGGGGAGGAGCCGCGCCCGTTGATGGCCACGGTGGAGACGCAGCCCTCCTCGCCGCGGTCTGACTCGAGTGCGGAGTCTTCGTCACATAGCTGACGGTGCTCGCGATGGCGGTGATGGTGGTGTGTGTGGTTTTCTGGCCCCAGAGCATTGCGCTTGTGCGCGTGAAAGGCTTCACTGAAGTGCTGCATGCTGGCAGCCAGCCCCATGCCCTGGATCACCTCCGGCAGCGAGCGAGGTATGGAGCCTTCCTCACCTCCGACCAAGCGAGCACCAACTCCCCCGACGCCGATGCTGCCATTGTTCTCGTGGTGGCGCGCCGCCTCAAGGCTCAGACTGAAGTGGTAGCTGCTGTTGTTCCTCCGGACTCCGTCCACATTCTCCTCTTCCTCCTCCGCCTCTTCTTCCTCCTCTTCCCCCTCCTCCTCCTCTTCCTCCTCCTCCTCTTCCTCGTCTTCCTCTTCCTCCTCCTCTTCTCCGTTTTCCAGGCGAAGGCGGTTATTCTCACTCTTAAGCTTGGCCACCACTGACTTGAGGGCATTGCTGGCACTGCCCATGCGCTCGCTGGTGCCAGGCTCAGGTGACGAGGCCGCCGAGAGCCCGTCTTCAGATTTTCCTGTGTTGGGCGAGCCCGACTTGTGCATGTGTGTCTTCATGTGTCGCTTGAGCTTGCTGGCCTGGGTGCAGGCATGGTCGCACAGGTGGCACTTGTATGGCTTCTCGCCCGTGTGGCTCCGCCGGTGCACGATGAGATTACTCTGGAACTTAAAGTTCTTGCCGCAGAACTCGCACGACTTGGACTTCAGAGGAGTTGAGGGCTGAGGCCCCGATGAGGGCAGCGGAGTGGTGGGTGTGGTCTGGGAACCCGAGGGGGACTGCATGGAGGGGGGCATGGGAGGCGGCGTGGACAGGTATGGAGGCTTGCCCACGCCTCCTCCCCCGCCGGGCTGGAATGGTTGGAGCAGCCGTTGCATAGGGCTGGGCCGGTTGGGGGAGTGGGGAGGAGTGGACCCTGAGGTGTTGCCCGCCAGTTCCCTCAGCCGGCGCGAGAAGTCCATTGCCGGAGGGGGGTCCAGGGGTACGGGGGGGTTGAGGCGCAGCACCCTGTCAAAGGCACTCGGGTGGTGGGCTGCCAGCGCCAGCTCCTCCGGGCTCAGGTGATGGGTGTCCAGGTGGTGGCGCGGAGGAGGGCTGAAGAGCGGAGGCGTCGGGGGGAAACGTTGGCTCCCGCCCCCTCCTTCCCGGCCCCCTGAGCCTGACCCTGGCATGCGGAGAAGGCTAAAGGGGCTTGCCTCGGGAAGGTGAAGGCCATGGAGGGGGGGCTGTGAGGGGCATTCCGCTCCCCCACCCAGGGAGGAGGGTCTGCCCATGCGCGGGGTCAGGGGGCTGCCATGGCCGTGCTCGTTCTCAAGGTAGATCCGTAAGCCATGGGTATTTTGGGCATGCTGGAGCAGGAACCAGGCGCTGCCGTATGCCTGTTTACAGGTGGTGCAGGTGTAGGTACTGGGCTCCTCCTTACCTACAGGGCAGAAAGGATGAAGAGGGGGACAGGTTACAGTCGTGAATCAGGGATTTATGAAGTTCAGCTCACTCTAGTTTAACTCAATGCTGCATTTTAAGGATATGGATAAAAACTACATTTACAGTTATTTTAAAAAGAACAATGGTTAATGTGTAACTATTATCATTTTTGACAAAGACAAGACAGAGAGGTTAAGACAGGACACATGTCCCACATAATCGTGTGTGTGTGTGTGTGTGTGTGTGTGTGTGTGTGTGTGTGTGTGTGTGTGTGTGTGTGTGTGTGTGTGTGTGTGTGTGTAAACCAAACAATGACTGCTGTCCCTGCAGAGAATACACTCCCAAAGATGTAGAAAAATGCTCTAACAGCAAGCATTATCTGACACTAATGCAGTACTCATAAGATATATTAATGCAGTACTCATATCAGCTGCTAATTTAGTACTCATATCAGATACAAATTCCATGCTCATGAAATATACTAACATTGTATTCTAATCAGACACTAATACATTGGTATTTATGTTAGATACAAATAACATATTCATTTAAAATACTAATGCAGTACTCATGTTACATATAAATACAGTACTCAACATAGATTTTAGTACTCACATTAAGTATGAGTAATCTTAGTAAATATAAGTAGAGTACTTATTATATATATATATATATATATATATATATATATATATGATATTAATTTCATTACTCATAGTTAGATACAAGTGGAGAAATCAAAAGGATGAAATCAGGCCTCGTATTTGAGTAACTTTAGACAGAAATCGCAGTGACAAACTGGTGGTTTAAATACTTGCAGAATGTTGGCGCACACACACACACAAATACGAGTACAGCGTGGTGATTTATTGGAACCGCCTTCTAAATTGCTTCCCACTGAAGTATTCGGCTGCTTGTGACAGCAAAGGAACATTTAAAACAATCATTGACTTTCAATGGTTCTCTGACAATGACCTGTGGTCCGCTTCACAGTGCATGTGTAATGTCATTAAGCCCAGCCAGCTCCTCCATGAGCTCATTTAAAAGATTAGATAATAAACGTGCCACTCTGAAAGCCTTTCAATATGAAGCCAGTTATATGGATGCAGACACTTGCATGGGCACACACATACACACACACGCAGAGATATAAGGAAAACACAGTCCTTATTTCATTTAATAATACTGCTCCACGGCTCTACTAGCCAAGGTAAAACATCTCTCACACACACAAACACACAAACGTACAATCGCACAAACACACACGCAAACACGCACACACCACACACACAAACACATACATACATACAGACAGACAGACAGACAGACAGACAGACAGACAGACAGACAGACAGACAGACAGACAGACAGACAGACAGACAGACAGACAGGCAGGCAGGCAGTCAGGCAGTCAGACAGTCAGACAGGACAAACGTCAATTTTGACAGTAAAGTCCTGTAATTGACACACAAACATGGCCCAGGCTAAGGACCAGTATTCAGTACGCTGGCTGTACTGTGGTGTCCGGGTCTTCCTGTGAGTCAGTGAGCCCATACACCCTGGGGCCATCCACAGGGTGGCTCAACCTACACTAATTACTGTACCCCTCCCAGACAATGTAGGACACACAGAGAGACGCCAGTCTGAGATCACATATTAGTGAGCCTTAAACACACCTGACATGAGACTTAAGTGAGGTTTAAATGAGCCTGACATGAGACTTAAGTGAGGTTTAAATGAGACTCAAGAATCAAGCTCGTACAGGCAACAGTATTGCTAAATCCCAAACCGACCCCTACACCCTCCACTTCACCATCGGCCCTCGAATTGTATGTTCACAAGCACCTCTGCTAATTGCACAAGTGTCCCAAAGCTGAGGGAGTGTAAATGACGGAGTGTGTAAGGGCTAATTAGACCCTCCGATACCCACTTTAAGTGACTGTGCACTGGTCCAACTGCCACTAACAAGTGGCTAAGGAAGTAGACTCCCATGATGCACCAGGATTACCTTTGAGCATGCACAATTTCGCACAAAAAATGTATAGGTGTACCCAGTGATAAGTTGTGCGTTTGTTTGATAAACAAAACGAAATATGTCAAAAAAGTTACATTGTTAATTATGATAATTTCCTCTTAAAAAATTAAGCGGGATTTGTAAATGAGAAATTCATTCTTGTTTCATAAATTAACAGTTGACCATGAATTGCACCATTCAAGTCAAGAGTATGTCCCAAAGTTGATGTGTTTATTAAACCCCTAGCCACCCTGGGGAAG
The DNA here is from genome assembly GCA_016801145.1 of Umbra pygmaea. Classification (NCBI taxonomy): domain Eukaryota; kingdom Metazoa; phylum Chordata; class Actinopteri; order Esociformes; family Umbridae; genus Umbra; species Umbra pygmaea. Next base: position 3,116 of record JACXGM010027566.1, on the reverse strand, counting down.
TCACCCTCTGAGTTTCAACATGTGACCACGGAGGGCACTTTGAGCAAGGCGGTAGGGTGTAGGGGTCGGTTCGGGATTCACAGTATGAGAACCACTGTTTATGTCGTATAATTTCAATGTTTAGATTTACTGTTTAAGTCGTAATTGCACAAAAATATTTATATACACAAGTTTATAACATTGTGAATGAGCTATCTGACTCAAATAAGGAAAGTGGATCTATATATTTCATTCAGCAAATGACAAGCCATCATATTTTGCTCTCCAATCCTGCTAGACAAATAGATAAATAAAGTCCATGTCAAAGGCCTTGGACACGTTGGCATAATTATGGAGGATACATTTCCAGATAAAAAGCAATTTGGAGATAAAGTGCTGTATAGCATGTAAAATGCACGGATAAACAGACAGGGTTCAGCCAGGAAATCCTCCATTCTCCTGGTAAATGGCTGTCAGGATGAACCCTGAGAATTAACAACAACACTAAAAGGGATTTAGGGTTTACCTCAGCGCTTCTACACATCCCAACTGCAATTTACCCTGCGCATCCCAAAAAAAAGGGTCAATACAGTCACCAAAAACAGCCATCAGTTAAAGTATCTGTGTATGTGTTGAAATGACCAATAACCTTGTTCACTCCTCTTTATGGAGAATAATGTGTGAAGGAGTAAGATGTCTTTGTTCCGTGAGTGAGTGTGTGTGTGCATGCCTGCTGCGTGCGTGCGTGCGTGCGTGTGTGTGTCACTACTGGTTTGTGTGAGGGGGTGTGCGTTAGTAGAAGGCGTGAGAGGCGACGGTTGGGTTAGATAATCCTGTTAAGTTACAAACAGGGGAGTGTCTGGGGATCTCTGCCCTCAGTGTTGGACCCTCCCCCGGACACCCAGACCCCTTTGTGCTGTGTTCTGTCTGAGTCTGACATGATGTCTGAGTGCGGGGAGATTTCACACAAACACACGCACCCGCACAAACATGCACGCGCACACTTAGCTTTCACCACCTACAGACCAGCATTAGCTAGTAAATTATGGATAATTAGAATCAGCTGAAATGTCTGCTAATTGTTTCCACCTGCAGAGGGCATTATTTGCATTTACGTTTTTTCCGTCCGTTTATTTTCCCTCTTCTCACATAGACATTTTATAGATGTACAAAAATCCTTGGAGAAAGTTTCAATGATTGGACGTGTCTGAAATGTAGGCTACTGAGAACATAAAACAGCTTGTCTTTATTTCAGCTGTCTGGCAGTTCACGGGGGAGATCTGTTGATGACACAGAACTCAGAGATGGATGGGCAGACAAAAACAGAATGAGGGAAATACACAGTGAGAGATAGACAGAGAAAGAGAGAGACAGATGAGAGCCCAGGAGAAAGAAAGAGCAGTACTGCCCTATGCTGTTTGACTTTAACAGTAAGGACTTCAGAGCATAGCCAGCCATGATGAGCTACCAGAAACGCAGGGAGTGAGATGGATCGAGGGGTGAAGGACCTGAGCTCTCACACACTGACCCACACACACTAGCCACTGTCAATTACACTACATGATGCACACACACCTTGTACGCTAACATCACGCATGCTCAAAAATATTAGAAACTTCATGTGGACACACTCAATTTACACAAGGACACAATAAGATGAATAGATATTACAGTCATTGATATAATAGTGGTGAAAAAACTATTTTCCTATTAAAAAATGAGATGGGGGAAAATATTTATACTGCAAATGCAGCAATTTAGTGGAAAAATAATATTGTCAAATTATAATAAGAAGTACATAATAACCATATGTAACCTTTTTCATTTCCACATCACTCTTTCTCACACACACACATGCAACATTTACATGGTAAATCCCATTAATTTGAGGACATTGCAGAAGCACTTAAATGTGTGAAGGTAGCAGAAAGATTGGCTCACACACACAGAGGTAATACACACACATACATACAGTACACTGAGGTAATATACAAACACATACACACACTGCGGTAATACACACCTAGATGTAAAACACACAAACATACACACACACTGAGGTGATACACAAACACATACACACACACTGAGTAGATACACAAACAGGTACCGTACACACTCACTGATGTAATACACACAGACATACGCACACTGAGGTGATACACAAACACATACACACACACACACTGATGTAATACACAAAGACATACACACACTGAGGTGATACACAAACACATACACACACACTGATATAATACACACAGACATACACACACTGAGGTGATACACAATACACACAGACTAATATAATACACACAGACATACACACACTGAGGTGATACACAATACACACACACTGATATAATACACACAAACATACACACACTGAGGTGATACACAAACACACACACTGTGATACACACAGAGCCAGTGAGGCTTGATAGTGAAACATGAGGCTGAATCGAAGGACAGCTTTTGTGTGTGGGTGTGTGTATGTGTAGCGTGCGTGCCATGTGTGTGTGTGTAGCGTGCGCGCGCGTGTGTGTGTACTCAAACTTCCCCTGCTTGCTGACTCTCTCTGGGGAAAAGCAGCACTGAGCAGATCGCTTTACAGGGGCAAAAATAGCTCCACTGTGCCAAGCTGTGAAGACACCCACCCACACACACACACACACACACACACACACACACACACACACACACACACACACACACACACACACACACACACACACACACACACACACACACACACACACACACACACACACACACACACACACACACACACACACACTCACACACACACACTCACACACACACACAGGCTGTCAGAACATGGCAGCATTTACCAAACAGTACAAGTTACAGTACAGCAAAAACTATCACAGATAAGTGTTCACTCAGTACTGAAAACAAGCATAGTGGAATAAAGAGAGAGGAGTGTGTACAGCTGTATTCATCATGGTAGAGGATGGACATGCCGTCTGGATATAGGTGGCACTGACAAAAACAATCTGGGCAACAAAGACATACTTAGTCTCCTATCTACCCTGATACCACACCTGCACCACTGTGACACAGACACAGACACACACTAAATACTGTCCTAACACACACTAAATACTGTCCTAACA